>JABUQX010065586.1:0-37782 GCA_015478945.1 Trachelipus rathkii | reverse complement strand
TATATTTTCTATATATATATATATAATAATATATATAATATATATATAATAGTAATATAATACTTATTATATATATACTATATCGGTTAATGCATTGCGTATTTACAATAATCTTTACACATAGAACTGTTTTAGGAAATTCATATTATCAACATTTTAAAAGTATTTTTATATTTTATTGCATTAACAAAAAAAAAAAATATCACAAGTTGTTTATTCATACTCCATGAATTCCCATGGACTCACCAAGCTGACAAGTATTGCTGAGTGCTTCCAAAAAAAATATTTTACTAAAGGGCTCTTATAAGTAGCCGGGCATCAATCTGCGATAATGGAGCGCAGGATGAGCACGTGACTGACCCCAACTTTACATTATTTTCAGGGCTATATCGAATTAAGATAGTCTTAAGCGACTCTTAACACACAATTCTGTTTCGCACGTTTTACATTTTGAAGTCATTTTGTGCGAACACGTCCTAATCAACAAATGTCATTATCTTGAATCATTAAACCTCTACCTCTCCGTGTCGATGAAAAAAATATCTATTTTGGAATGTAGAAAACACAAGAAGCATTCGTTTTTTAGAAGGAACCATTACAGAAGAAGAATCGTTTTAGAATGGCGACTGAGGATAAATACATCATCGTGACTCCGAAGGTGTTTCTTCGTCCGCAGTTATACGATGAACAAAATAACATTATCATGGATGAATCTCGGGACAAGATTACGACAACCGAGGAATATATCTTCACCGAATCCCACCCATTGGTGTTCGCAACTTCTCTGGACATGACGCTCTCTATATCCGGAGTTCGTTGCCCTTTACGTCTTAATTTTAATTTAACATATACTATAAGCATCAGCCTGCTGACGAAAATGTTTCAACGATGGAAACTACATTCGGAAATCAATCTAGAAAACAATCTGCCCGACGAGAACAGTAAAATAAAACGCTGCGTAGAAGTGATGAAATCGCTGATGGAGAAATCGTTTAAAGCTCTCTGCTCGGAAAACACCAACAAGAACAAATCTCCGATAGAATTTGACTTAGCTCGATACGACTTAAAGAAACGAGCCTTTTTTCTTAGGGAATTCGTAGATTCCCTACCGGAGCTAGTCGGAGAATTCCCGAAAATTCAAATTCCCACCCAAATAAAGATGTCGAAATTCATGCTATCCTCTTCGGTTAATTGTTTGGACGAGTGGACGACCGAGAGAAAAAAAGAAAAGTTATCGAGACGTATGGAAAACGTGCCTTATAACTACAGAAACGACGAAAGCCGAAGATGCGAAGATGATTTCATGGAGAACGATAAGAAGCAGGTCTTGGAAATCGTGCAATCAGAAGAGGAAAAAATAAGAAAATTTTTAAAAGAAGGATTAGATAAAAACGCGTGTGTGGTGACGTACGAATCTGCGATAGAAAACCTCCTAGGTGAGCTTTTACCAGAACTTTTGAAGAGGGATAAGTTCGCCTTTCTTAACCTTTTTCCCTTCCCTGGTGTTCCCAATTTCGTTTAAAAAAAAAAAAACGCTCAATCAAATCCTTGGAAGCTGACTGCTACACTGGCCGACCGGAGAAATCTCTTCTGTAGAGTTAGCCAAACGGTGTTGGATACTCAGGCGGATAAACTGGTGTTCGGCTGCGGCGACGGCGACGGGAAGGGAGACCCGACTATTTCGGAATTGGACGTAGAAGCCAAATTCAACGCCGTCGTTCCCCTATTCACGCCGGAATTGGTGGAAGTCTTAAAACCGATCCTTCAAACTAAAGTTTTCGTCTCCCTGAGTTGCCGGTCAGCTTCCAAGGATTTGATTGAGCGTTTTTTTTTTTTTCAACGAATATCGGAACACCAGGGAAGGGAAAAAGGTTAAGAAAGGCGAACTTATCCCTCTTCAAAAGTTCTGGTAAAAGCTCACCTAGGAGGTTTTCTATCGCAGATTCGTACGTCACCACACACGCGTTTTTATCTAATCCTTCTTTTAAAATTTTCTTATTTCCTGCTTCTGATTGACACGATTTCCAAAGACCTGCTTCTGATCGTTCCCATGAAATTCACTTCTTATCGCATCTTGCGGCTTCGTCGTTTCTGTAGTATAAGGCACGTTTTGCCATACGTCTTCGAACACTTCTTCTTTTTCTCTCTCGGTCGTCCCACTCGTCCCAAACAATTAACCGAAAAAAAGAAGCGATCAGCCATGAATTCAGAACACTTTATCATGGGTGGAAATAACCTTAACTTTTCGGAATAATTCATACCGACTCCAGACTCCGGTACGGGAAATCTCACAATTCCCTAGAACAAAAAGGACTCGTTTCCTTGTAATCGTAATCGAGCTAAGGTCAAATTCTATCGCCGAGATTATGTTCTTGGTGTTCATTTTCCCGAGCAGAGAGCTTTAAACGATTTCTCCATCAGCGATTTCATCACTAATCTACGCAGAACGATATTAATATTTTAACTGTTCTCGTCGGGCCAGATTGTTTTCTAGATTGATTTCCGAATGTAGTTTCCATCGTTGAAACATTTTCGTCAGCAGGCTGATGCTTATAGTATATGTTAAATTAAAATTAAGACGTAAAGGGCAACGAACTCCGGATATAGAGAGCGTCATGTCCAGAGAAGTTGCGAACACCAATGGGTGGGATTCGGTGAAGATATATTCCTCGGTTGTCGTAATCTTGTCCCGAGATTCATCCATGATAATGTTATTTTGTTCATCGTATAACTGCGGACGAAGAAACACCTTCGGAGTCACGATGATGTATTTATCCTCAGTGCCATCTAAAACGATCTCTTCGTAATGGTTCCCTTCTACGAATCTTCTGGGATTTTCTAATTCCAAAATAGAATATCTTTTTTCATCGACACGGAAGAGGTAGAGGTTTATATGCAAAAACGCCGTCATTTTGATCAGCGCACGCGAAAGGTCTCTTCAAAATGTCAAAACGAGAAGCCAAAATGGGCGTAAGACGCTTTAAATTTCTCACTTGGCTCCTTCAGCACTGAAAACAAGCAAAATGGATCGCGGATGCTCTCCGCTCACCTTTCCATTCATAATGATGATGTTCGAATCGAGGAGAAGTCTTTTATATACCCGTTTAGCACCCTCTTCAACCCGTCACTATGCTGAGTCAGGGATTATAAGATAATTAAACTATTACTACATATTTATTGTTTTATTAATTAATCCAAAAAATATAAATAATTTAAAAAAAAGCAAAAAAAATTGTGCAATGTGAATTCTTAAAATATTTAACTCGATTAATTATATATAGAGTGAGTGATATATATATATAATATAATATCTATATATATCTATATAATATATATATATATATCTATTATTATTATATATTAATATATATAATAATATATATATAATATATATATATATATTATTATATATATATTATATATATATATATTATATTATATATATAATATATATAATATATATATATATATTATATAATATATAATATATATATTATATATATATATATAAATTTCTTGTAAAAAAAGCCTTTTGCTTTATAAATTTCTAGTCATCTGTTCGTAAAGATGCATAAAAGGAAGAAACGTCGCCGTTGAGCGCACCTATTTCTCCAAGCTTTTCTACTATTCTTTCAACCTTTTTTCTAGAAAGAAGAAAAGGCTGTTCGCTCGGCCACTCGAGGTTGTACCCGAGGAAGATGGTTTTAAAAGGAGACTTTCTCTCGTTGGTGTATTTGAAAAACAACGTGCGCGGCTTTTCTTTTTCAATTCTCATCACCGCGACATCATCGAGATTCATGGTTCCATCTTCGGTGGATCTCGTCAAGCTAATCCCGAGAGTTTTTCTCAGGTCGTTGAAATCGTCGTGTTTCATTTCGCGCACCGCGCAACGGCTACTACCGTCCGTTCGTTTCACATTTTTTATTAGCGAAACATATTGCTCTGGAATGTGGATGGGTTTTGATTTAGACTCATTTTCTATTAGTTTTTTTAAGTGCGAAGTAATAAAAAGTTCACATACGCCTTTAATATGCCCCGTTTTTGAGAAGCTATGGGTTATCGATTTAACCCGAAGCTCGGAACAAGAGAAGAAGTACGTGGAGATGAACGATTCGAACGTTTTAATGTCACTGAATCTGAGAGAATAGAACACCAGGTCGATCTCTTCACCCTCTTCGACTTCCGCAGATTTTTCCTCGATAAATTTCCGAAGGCTGGAAGCGGCCTCGGGTGCTGAACCGGTTCCTTCGCCCTCGTGCCAAATGAAAAAGCGAGGCGAATTACTTTTTCGTTCAAAAACCGCGAAATTATAAAAATTGATCTTGGGAGTATAGTATAGCGACGACGAAGCCGAAGCGGCATCCTCGTTTTTCGGAAACTCCAACGCGTTTTGCATTTTAAAGTAAGCCACGACGTAATGGGCGTTACCTTCGGCCTTTTTTTCATCGCGTTTTTTGTTTTTGTCCAATAATTCTTCTTCCCTCATGTGAGTTTCGATTTTTTCTTTCATTTCTTCTTTTTCTTTAATCCCTGCTAAATTAAACGCGTGACACTCTTCGCACCGTTCGTTTTCGGGAGAAAGACGGGATATTTTGAATTTTTCCCTGAATATTTTTAGGTACGTTCTGTAGCTACCGAGAGGGCGTTCCCCGCCGTCCGAAGATTTCTTATCTCGGTATTCGTTCACATAGTCTCGGTGCAACTTTTTTACGGTTTTGCCTTTACGTATATAAAGCCTCGCCTCTGATCCCTCGGTGGCAGCGGTGTCGGAAGGGGGCGATACCCGCGCTGCGAGAAGAACTTCGATTTTCGGAATAGACTCAATATGTTCTCGAATGTCGTCTAAGATACGGTTATCTAACCTCTCGCGTTTATTACGTTTTCCTCGCAAATCTTCGGCCTTAAATTCGCTTTTTTCTTTTTTCCTCTCGATCACCGTTCTGATGGGTCTATCACTAATTTTGAAAGTTTTCTTGAAAAATTCTTTACAAACGCGAACTCGATCGCCTTCGCATGCGATGAAAAATGCGTTTTTTATGCGCCTTTTGCGACCACGCCTGTCTAAGGGTTCGTCGAGACCGTCGTCGTTACTCGATCGAATAGGCTCTATGAGAGAGGCGATGAATTTCCACTGAAGCGCGACGTTCGCGTATTTGCAATATTTATTTAGAGCTTCATTAACAAATTTAGGAGCGACGCGTTTGGAACATTCGAGTCTGCATTTTGACCGACAAGTAGACATTATATCCTCCTTCCCTGAAATAAGATCAACAACGATATTAAAAAAAAGGCGATATACTTTTGTATGCGTGGGCTAACCCGCGCTCAGCGAACAAGCCTGGTCCGTCAGGATCAAGAGATGCGTAGTATAGATGCTTGTACTAATAATAATAATAATTATAATAATAGTACGTAATTTGAAAATTGTTTATAAATTTAAAATTATTTACAAGACTCACAAAACATTCATTATTAACGATAAGAAAAAAAAATACCACAATACCCACCATTTGGTGACTCTGCTTCATAATTTGGAACACTTTCATTTGGCTCGTTTTTGCAAAGTACAGTATTTTCACGTTCCCTTCCGTGATCTTGCGAATGCTTTAGTTCTTTCGATTTTTAATAAAAATGGAAATAATAATAATAATACTAATAATAGTAAAATAATAATAATAATACGTTGTTTGAAAATTGTTTATAAATATAAAAATAATTAAAAGACGTACAAAAAATTATTTATGATAAGAGAAAAAAACAATATTTGCTCACCATTTGGTAACTCAGCTTCATAATTTTGAACACTTTCATTTGTCTCGTTTTTGCCTCGTGCAGTATTTTCACGTTTCCCTCCAAGATTTCGAGAATGTTCATGTCCTTTCGATATTTAATATTATTAATAATATTAATAATTTGTTTAAAAGTTGGTTACGAATATAAAATTATATACAAAACGTAAAAAACAATATTTGCGATAAGGAAAAAACCACCATTTACCAACCATTTTGTAACTCAGCTTCATAATTTGGAACATTTTCATTTATTTCGTTTTTGCCAAGTACGGTATTTTCACGTTGTTTTCCAAGATCTCGCGATTGCTCAAGTCTTTTCGATTTTTTCTTTCGGACGATGACTTTGATAACCTTATCCGTAATATTGAAAGCGTACTTGAAGAAACCCCTGCAAACTCGAGTCCTCATGTCATTGACGAACAAGTGAAAGCCGTTATTTAATTTTCTTTCACTGCCTTTTACTGGATATCTATATCTCGGCTTGAATTTTTTGATAAGTTTCCCCAGAAATATTTCCTGGCTTTTTACGTCCCCGAGTTTCAAATATTTTTCGAAATTTTCCCGTCTGGAGGCTCGATTGACGTTAATAGGGCACGACAAACCGCATTTTGCGCTGCAATGAGAATGGCGATGATTTCGTGTTCTTTGTTCCGAACGAACAGCGGCTCTGATATCTTTATCTTTTATGTTGAGAGTTTTCTTGAAGAAAGTCTTGCACACTCGGACCCACTCGTTGTGATTCGATAAAAAATATCCGTTATTGTTATTTCTTTCTCTGTTTGGATTTTCATTTTTAGGAAAACATGTACGGATCCGTTTCGCGAGAAAACTTCGTCGTAAGTGATATTCGCTTTCAAATTCCAAAAACTCGCGAAGATTTTTTTGCATCATATTCTTGTTTATGATATTGGCGCATTCGAAGCGACAATTTTTATCGCAGAGTGGCCCCATGTTGAAAACTACAAAGAAAAGAAAAATCATACGTTGAGAGGTCACGTCGTTTATGTATATATGGGATATATTTACTAACCTATGTTTATCACGTTATTAATTTTTCCCGTGAAACAACACTCGTTACCGAACAGCGACGAATTAACGGTAATTTGAATGGCTTAGATATTTATTTTTTGTTGCGGCTTCTAGTCTCCGAACGTTGTTTAAAACGAAAAGATTAATCTTACAATAAAAAAATTTGAAATATTTTTTATATTATATTCCCTTATTTCTTTTTTTTAATGAAAATAAATTTTTCTTTCAACAAATAGGAACAATAGATCAAATTGTCTTCAAGGGAAGTTAATGACATCACGTATTTCGTAATCCTCTACGAAAGGAAAACGTCGATTATTGACTCTCCAAAAGACTTAAATGCTTTTTTTTAATTATTTTAGAAATATTTTTTTAATGATTAAAATAAATTTAGTCAGCCCAGCCTAAGGAAGAAGGTTATTTGCATCATCTCCAAGAAGTAAAAGTAACGTTGATAATAAGACTAAGAAATAATTAAGACGAAGAAAAAATATATTATATAAATAGAGTACATGTAATATCTGATTTCCATCAATTTCAACATTAAGTCAGTTTTATGTAAACCTTAAATAAAATCATTTTTTTAAAAACAGAAAACAAAAACGTTAGGCTGTTGCTTTTCGTATAAATCATAATATTTATTAGGACCTGAATTAACTGCTTTAGACTTAGATTCGTAAGTTTTTTGCGGTGTTTCCTCGAAAAAAAAATTCGCTTGGGGAAAATTATTATATTAGATATATATATATATATATATATATAATTATATATATATATATAATATATATATATATAATATATATATATATTATATATATAATATAATATTATATATTATATTATATATCATATATATAATATTATATATATATATTATATTTATATATATATATATATATATACACATCGCACCTTTTAAAAATTAACGTAACAAATATTAAGAGTCCCCCTCACGCTCACTTGGGCCACGAAATAAAGTTACTTATTACTTTGTCTGAGATTGATGCAAAAAAATTTTTCGTTCCCCAAGCGAATTTTTTTTTTGAGGGAAACAACCAAAAAAAATTACGGAATCTGTCTCTAAAGGTTATATATTCAGGTTACCTTAATAATAATTATGATTATACAAAAAGACAGCCTTAACGTTTTTTTATTTATTTTTTGTTTTCTGTTAAAAAAAAATTATGACTTAATTCCTTTAAAATATATTTATCATAGAAAATTGTTTTTTTAGGAAGACTAATTTAATAAAAAAAAAAACTATAATAAGTCAAAGATTTGTTACTTCTTTATTCTATTGTTTCAACTATGTATTAAAATGTTTATATTTTTGTTTTTCAGCAAAAAATAATTTATAACTTCTTGAATAATGGAAGTTATTGTTTGTAGATGAGATTCCATTAGAATATTCAATTCTAATTATATATATATCAATTTTTTTAGTATCAAGCAAAATTATTTTTCAAAACACGAAAATAATTTTATTTAATCGAACGGAATCTGTCTCTAAAGAGTTTATATTCAGGTCCTAATAATTAATTATGATTATACAAAAAGACAGCCTAACGTTTTTTTTATTTTTTTTTTGTTTTTCTGTTTTTAACAAGATATTTTACTTTAGTTACCTCTACAATATATTTATCATAGAAAATTGTTTTTTTTAGGAAGACTAATTTATTAAAAAAAATAATATAATAAGGAATTGATTAATATTCAGATATACACGTATTATTTACATAAATATATTAAATATTGATTTTTTTTTTTTTAAAGCAAAAAGAATTTTAAGAAAAACGAAAATAATTTTATCTAATAAAATATCGCTTACGCGACAAATTAAATTCTAATTATATTATATATCAATTTTTTTTATTATCAAGCAAAATATATTTTTTAAAACACGAAAATAATTTTATTTAATCGAATATCGCTTACTCGCTTAAGGAGCGGAAAATGTATTTTGCACCATCTCCGAGAAGTAAAAAGTAACGTTATTTCGTGCCCGATCGAGGCGTAAGAGGGTATCCTTTAGATTTTTTTTACTTTATTTTTTAAAGTGTACTAGTATATATATTATATAATATATATATATATATATATATATTATATATATATAGATATATATATATATAATATATATATATATAATATATATATATATATATAATAAAACCTATATATATATATATATATATATATATATATATTATATATATTATTCTATATATATATATATATATACTATTATAATTATATATACTTACTAAACTTATTAAAAAACGTAGTTCATGAGGAGACAAACTTATAACTTATAAATTTTTAAACATAATTTTTAACATTTTATTAACGGTTTATTTCGTCTTTCGAAATAATACACGCACACACACATATATAATCAAAAAGTGAGACTATCATTTCGTATGATTATAATTAATTATTAAGTCTAAGAAAAATTATTAACAAATAAAGTTAATCCTTGAATGAAATATGCAGAACTGAATATCAATTCTTTATTGACCTAGATTCCGTATTTTTTTTTTCTCTCGAAAAAAACTCGCTTAAGGAACGAAAGGTTTATTTTGCATCATCTCCCAAGAAGTAAAAAGTAACGTTGTTTCGTTCCCCGATTGAAACGTAAAAGGGAACCCTTAAGATTTTTAACGTAAAAAAATCTAAAGGATACCCTCTTTACGCTTCGATCGGATACGACAAATAACGTTAATTGTACTTCTCGCGGAGATTGGTTCTGTAAAATACAATTTTCCGGTCCTTAAGCGAGTAAGCGATTTATTGGATCAATAAAAATTATTTTCGTGTTTTTAAAAATATATTGACTTATAATCAAAATAAATTTATTATGTATATATTAAGAATTAATTTTGTTTAAACGAGTATTTGATTAAATAAATTATTTTCAATTTTTCTATTGCTTTTCAGTTGGAGCACTAAAAAAATCAATTTCTAATGTATTTTTCGAATTTAATTTGTCGCGTAAGCGATCTTTATTTAATAAATTATTTTCGTGTTCTTTAAGAATCCCATTTTTCCCACACCAGTCAAGATCAAAAATCTATATAGAATATATTCAGAATTTATATTTCTTACTTAAGCGATATTTGAGTAAATTAAAATTATTATTGTTTTTGTTAAAATGCTTTTTGATAATCAAAAAAAATTAATATTCAAAATACCTTATATAGTTCGAAATATAAACATGATGCTTTGAAAATTAAACTTATTTGTTGCTAATTTAAATTAACTATTTACTTAGTTTAAGCCTTTGCATCTTAGTGGGCGCGTAGCGGGGAGTATTTGATTAAAGAAAATTATTTCAGATCTGTTGTTAATATACTTTTTGCTTGATAAAGCAAAAAAAAATCAATGATTTAATTAGATCACTTCATTGAACGAGATATTCTGATCTTTATTTAATAAAATTATTTTCGACTGTTTACAAATTCATTTACTGGATAATCGAAAAAAAAATATAGTATTTAATAATTCAGGAATTTAATTGTTACGTAAGGCATATTGACATAAATTAAAATTATTATTGCTTTTTCCAACAAGATTTTGCTTGATAATCAAAAAAAGATAATAGTAATATAAATCAATCAGTTTCCCACAAAATAAGGATTAAACTAAACTTATTTTGCTTTTTTAATATACTCTTTGCTTAGTAATCATTAAAAATCAATCTGACGCAACAATCTTCACCTATAAATAAAAGAGATTTTGCAAGTAGATTATCATAGTTAATTTAGAAGTGAAACGAGGCACCTTTCAGACGACATCCCGACCAAACAAATAGGTAACATTTTAATAATATTAGGTGTGAAAAATTTTATCTTTCTCATCCGCATGATCTACACTCATATCTTAAAATTTTCGTAATATCTTAAAACAATTATATGATATGTGAATAACTGAATTTCAATTCTTTATAGATTTAGATTCCGTAATTTTTTTTCCCTCGAAAAAAAATTCGCTTAAGGAACGAAAGGTTTATTTTGCATTATCTCCCGAGAAGTAAAAAGTTACGTTGATATAAGACTAAGAAATATTAAGAACGAAGAATAAAATATTTATATAAATAATACGTGTACATCTGAATATCAATCAATTCCTTATTATATTATTTTTTTTTATAAATTAGTCTCCCTAAAAAAAAACAATTTTCTATGATAAATAAATTGTCGAGGTAACTGAAGTAAAATATTTTCTTAAAAACAGAAAAACAAAAAAACCTTAGACTGTCTTTTCGTATATTCATAATTAATTATTAGGACCTGAATATCAACTCTTTATAGACTAAGATTCCGTAATTTTTTTTGGTGGTTTCCCTCAAAAAAAAATTCGCTTGGGAACGAAAACATTTAATTTTGCATCATCTCCCGAGAAGTAAAAAAGTCAACGTATTTCGTGCCACGATCGAAAGCGGTAAAGGGACTCTTATCTAAACGAAGACGCGCGCGAAACGCATATATATAATATATACTATATATATATATATATTATTATAACATAGTATATAATAATTATATTATATATATATATATACTATATTTATATATATATATTACTATATATAGTAATTATATAGTATATAGTATATATATATAATTATATTTAATATATATAATTACGTAAAAAATTAAGAGTCTCCCTTACGCTTCGATCGGGGCACGCAATAACGTTACTTTTTACTTCTCGATGAAATGATGCAAAATAAATTTTTCGATTCCCCAAGGCGAATTTTTTTTGAGGAAACAATCCAAATGAAATACCGAATCTAAGTCGTATAAAGAGTTGATATTCAGGTCCTAATAATTAATTATGATCATTCCGAAAAGACAGCCCTAGGTTTTGTTTTTTTCTGTTTTTTAGAAAAATTATTATACTTCAGTTACCTCTGTTACAATTTATCTAAAATAGGGAAATGCCCTTCAGGTAGCGAATCGTATAGAAAAGAAAAATAACATTGGCGGTAATTGATTGATATTCAGAAACGTATTTAACATAAAAATAAAGTACTATAAGTACATTGAAGATCTCTGTTGATTGCAAAATTAATTTGAAAAAAACGAGAAATAATTTATTTTAAATCAAATATCGCTTACGCGACAAATTAAATTCTAATATTCATCAAATATCAATTTAGTTTCTTGCGAGCTGCATTTATTTAGTTGTGAATGTATGAAAATAATTTTATTTAATAAAATAGGGCGCTTACTCCTTAAGGAACCGAAAATGCTATTTGCCACGCATCTCCCGAAAGAAAGAGTAACGGTTATTTCGGCGCCCGATCGTAAAGAGAAGAGGTGATCTTTAGATTTTTTAGTTAATTTTTAAAGTGTACTATATATATATATAGTATAAATTATACTATATATATAGTATATATATGATATATATATAATATATATATATACTATATATATATATATATATATAATATATATATATAAGGAGTAGAGTATATATGTATATATATATATATATTATATATATCGGTTTTAAATGCATTGTTTACATAGTATCATTTTTAATCTTAAACCGAAAATGTCGTATTAAATATATACATTTTTAAAGTATTTTATATATTAATGATTACAGAAAAATTACACAAGTTGCTTTATTTATCCTTTGAATCCGCTGAGCTCACCAGCAGTGATGTGATTCTCGGAGTGTTCTCAAAAATAATATATAAAAAGGCCTCTTTTAGATGCGGGCATCATTGCGATTGAAGAGGCAGGTGGAGAGCACGTGTGACCCACTTTACATTTTTTCAGATTGCTATACCTACGTATTATGGGTATATATATAGCTGTATTAGATATAGTATAGAATATATATATATATAATAGGTAGATATTATATATATATATATATATATAACTGTTTATATTATATTATATATATATTATATATATAATTACTATATATAGTATTTATATATTATATAGTAATATATATATATAGAATATAGTATATACATATATGTGCGAAATTTCTTGCCCTATCATTCTACAGTTACTGAATTAAATTTTATGCAAATATTCAAACCTTGTAATTCTCCTAATTATAACACCGTCGGCAAGTATCCAAATTATAAGATCTTGAATTAAAACACTATATTGATTTAAAAAAATAATTTTTTATTTAAAAAATGAAAATGAAAAAAATTGCATTTTTAATATACAAAGAGTATTAATTTCAATCAAATTTGTGATAATTGCCGACGGGTGTTTAATGTAGAATGATAAAGGTTGTTTTGAAATTTATGCGAAAAATATTATTCGGAAAGACTAACTGTTAAAATATTAGGCAGAGATTTCCATAAATATTTCCAAGAAGTCCTATATTTCATTGAAAGTTTAAATATTATATATAGTATATAGTTATATATAATAGCGGAAAGGTATATACATATAATATAAAGTATATAGGAGTATATATGGGTATAGGGTTTCTGATATATAATATAAGATATATATGTGTATGGTATATATGAAATTATTTATCAAGCCACAATCTCCCGAGATGTAAATGATAACGTATATTTTTCGGTGCAGCGATCGAAAGCGTAAGAGAGGTATCCATTAGATTTTTTTTTTATACGTTATTTTTAAAAGTGACGATAATAATAATATTATATAATAGGGTATAGATATATATACTGAATAGAGAGTTATAATAGTATATACTAATAATATATAAGATAGCTAGTATAATATTTATATACTATATTAAGTATAATAATATATAATAGATATATAATAATATAAGTATATATATTGATATAAGTTCACTTTGTAGGATGATAAAGCGTAAAAATATAAGAGTCCCTGTCATTATCGCTTCAATTGGGGAACAAGAACAAGCGGTTATATATATAACATTCTCGGAGATGATGCAAAATTAAACCATCGTTCCTAGCAAGAGTTTTATTATTTTCAAGAGGAGAAAAACATCCTAGGTGAGTGTATAGTTTGTAAGAAATGTCTAGATTAGTAGTATATTATGGTATTTATATAAGATTATAAGATAGATAAGTATAGTATAAATATATGTAGGTATATATGTAGACATATATAGGTATAATATTGTATATGTGGTGTGGGTGTGCATTCACTTTAAATAGAATTAACGTTAGGAAAATCTTAAGGGGTTCGCCTTACGCGATCTAACTCGGGGAACGAAAACAGACGCTATACTTTTTATCTTCGTCAGGAGACGATGTGCAAATTAAAACCATTTGCGTTCCTTTAATGCGATCCTTTTTTTTATAAACCATATCAAAGCCGAATTCATATAATAAGATTAAAATAGAAATATGGTTCAAGAGGATATCCTTTAGATATATTTACGTATATTTTTGAAGGTGACTATATGAGTAAATAAAAAATAACGTAAAAAAATCAAAGAACTTCTCTGTCCAGCATACAGCTAAGATATACTGAGAGGAAACTCCGTCAAAAAATGCTATAAAGAAACGCTCTTTACGCTATCTTGAAAACGGTAGTGCCATTCCCGCGGGAGGAGAGAAAATTGTTTAGGAGAAAAACCGGTGAAACGTTTTGGTACGCTTGTTTTTTTTCCTTCTTTTCCCCGGAACGCATGGTGTGACCTGGTGTGCAAAAAAACAATTTTCCGTTCCCTTAAGCGAGAAAGCTATATTTGATTTATAAAATTATATGTTCGTGTATTTAAACATAAATTATCTTAAACAATAAGTATTAATTTTGTTAACGGTTATATTTCGTCTGTCGAAAAATAGGCACGCACAGCCAACAATCATAATCAGAGAAGTGCGACTATATGGTACGTTTCGTTATAGAAAGTAGCATAATTTAAATATTAAGTCTAAGAGAAAGATGTATAACAAAATAAAGAACAATAAGTATAGATACGTTTGAATGAAGGTGAAATCTCAATCTCTTTTATAAGACTAATGCCAGGTTTATGTTCTTTTCATGACACCAAGAATACTTTTTTCCTTCCTATATGCGATAAGCCAATATATTATGATGTAAAACTAATAGACTTCGTGTTTTAAACTTTCAAATTATCTAATGCATAGTTATTATTTTTTTAATTAACGTGTTTAATTTCGTTGTTTTCGATGGCATATCACGCACACACACAGTATTATAATCAAAAAGTGAGACTATCGTTTCGCAGTTGAAAAAAGAAGTGTAGTAAAATTAATTGTCATGTTGCTGAGCTATTCTAATAAAAGAAAACATTTATTCATAGTTGCTAGATAACCAATGTGCAGTTATTTATAACTTAGATTCCTATTTATTTTCCCTTAAAAAAACTCGCTTAAGAACGAAAAATTTATTTTACATTCTATACTCCCGAAAAGTTAAAATAATTTTTAACGTTGTTTCGTTCCCCGGCTTACGGCTTTACTTTACTGGGTAACTGGCATAAGTCCTAGGTTACCTGGTAATTAACTTTTTAGTTCCCGTTCGAAAAAAATACTTCGGCCTTAAGCGAACGAAAAATTCTTTATTTTGCTCAGTGCCAGCTGTAAGGAAACGCGAACTCGAAATTATTTTTCTGTCGACGCCAAGAATAATTTAATGTTCATATTCATTTTGTTGGTTATTAGTCAACCATTAAAATACATTATAAATTAAATAGACGATCAGTTCATTGAGGAGGACAAACTAATTATAACTTATAAATTTTTTTAAACATAAGTATAACATTTTATTACACGGTAATTCGTCTTTCGAAATAATACGACGCAACACACAATTATATAATCAAAGTAGACTATCGTTTCGATTATGATGATATAATTTATTTATTAAGTCTAAGAAAAATATATTAATCAAATAAAGATAAACATATATATGATATGTGAAAGACTGATACAAAATCTTTATAGACTATAGATTCCAAGTAATTGTATATTCTCAGTGCGCAATGAAAAACTCGCTTAAAGGAGAACAGATAAGGTTTATTTGCAAAAATCATCTCCCAAGAAGTAAAAAGTAACGTATGTTATCGGTTCCCGCTGATATGAGTGAAAACGATAGTAGAGGGAAACCTTAAGATTTATTTAAGGTATAAAAAATTAAAAGACGTCTTACGCTTCGATTACGGGCCACGATATGAATAAATACGTTATAATTTTATACTTTCTCGGGAATGATGTAGTGATAAAAAATACATATATAATCCGATATAATGTGAGCGGCATAGAAGCGATATATTGGATCAATGAGAAAACCTAGTCTTAACGATGTTTTGAGAAATATGATTTTGCTATGATAATTTATGATAAATTTTTATTTATTCATATAATTTATATTGATAATTTTATTGATAATTTTATTGATAATTTAGTTGATGAACTAATTATTTATTAATTTATATTTATTTAATTATTTTATTTAATTTTATTGACATTTATAATTATTTGAATAATGTGTAGTGTATAAATTGCTATTTATTCAAATATCGCTTACGCGACAAATTAAAGTAAGATATATATAAATATAAATTTATTTTGATTATAATCAAAAATAATTTAATGTAATATATTTAAGGAATTTATATGTGTGCGTAATCATTATATTTGAAATAAATAAAAGTTATATTATTTGTTCGGATGTTTGATATTAAACGTGACTTTTGTCGTGATTTAAACAAAAAAAATGAGAGTATAATGAATTTCGAATTTATTGGTGTCGCGTAAGCGATCCTTAATTAATAAAAAATTATTTTCGTGTTTTAAAAAATATATTTATCAAATAAATCAAAAAAAATAATGATTTTTATTATATTTAGAATTTAATTTGTTACGTAAGCGATATTTGAGTAAATAAACTTATTTTCGCTTTTTTTAAATTACTTTTTGCTTAGTAATCATTAAAAATCAATCTGACGCAACAATCTTCACCTTATTTTATATAGTCAACGCAATGTCAAAAAACCGCCTTAGAGGTTTGCAAGTAGATTATCATAGTTAATTTAGAAGTGAAACGAGGCACCTCTCAGACGACAACCCGACCAAACAAATAGGTAATATTTTAATAATATTAAGTGTGAAAAATTTTATCTTTCTCATCCGCATGATCTACACCCATATCTTAAAATTTTCGTAATATCTTAAAACAATTATATGATATGTGAATAACTGAATTTCAATTCTTTATAGATTTAGATTCCGTAATTTTTTTTCCTTCGAAAAAAAAATCGCTTAAGGATTAGTGAAAGGTTTATTGCATTTATCTCCCGAGAAGTTAAAAAAGTTACGTATGGGTATAACGACTAAAAATAAGGGATTAGAACGAAAATAAAAATAATATATTATATAAATAGATAATACGATGTATACTGATTAAAAGTTTGTTTCCCTTATTATTTATTTTTTTTTTATAAATTAGTCTCGCTAAAAAAACAATTTCTTGTAAATAAAAAGAAGCGGTAACTGAAGTAAAATATTTTCTTAAAAACGAAAAAACAAAGAAGAAAATCCACTCTCTTTTCGTATATTCATAATTAATTATTAGGACCTGAATATCAACTCTTTATAGACTAAGATTCCGTAATTTTTTTTGGTGGTTTCCTACGAAAAAAAATTCGCTTGGGGAACGAAAAATTTATTTTGCCTCATCTCCCGAGAAGTAAAAAGTAACGTTATTTCGTGCCCCGATCGAAACGTAAAGGGGACTCTTAATCTAAACGAAGACGCGCGAACGCAAAATATATATAGATTAAATATATATATATATATAGTATATATATATTATATATATATCTATATATAATATATATTATTATATATTAATGATATATTATATTATATATTATATATTATAATATAATATATAATATATATATATATATAATTAATTATATATATATATAATAAATATATAATATATCCTAATATATATCATATATATATAATATATATATATATCTATATATATATATATAGTATATATATATATATATATATATATATATATTTATATAATATATATATATTATATATATATATATTATATTATATAGATATATATTATACTATAATATATTAATATATATATATATATTATATATATATATATATATAAATAAATATAATAATCATATATATTTAATATATATATATACTGATATATATTAATATATATATATTATATAATATATATTAGATATTTATTATATACATATATAATATATATATATATATAATATATATATATATATATAATATAGATATATATATATACTAATATATATATATACACTTTAAAAAATAACATTAAAAAAATTAAAAAGAGGATACCCTCTTACGCTTCGATCGGGCAAATTGCGTTACTTTTTACTTATCGGGAGATGGTGCAAAATAATTTTCCGTTCCTTAAGCGAGTAAGCGATATTTTTGATTAAATGAAATTATTTTCGTGTTTTAAACTTATAAATTATCTTAAACATAAGTATTAATTTTTTATTAACGGTTTATTTCGTCTTTCGAAATAATACACGCACACACACATATATAATCAAAAAGTGAGACTATCGTTTCGTGTGGTAATAATTAATTATTAAGTCTAAGAAAAATTATTAACAAATAAAAAGAAAACAATTATATGATACGTGAATAACTGAATATCAATTATTTATAGACTTAGATTCCGTATTTTTTTTCCCTTGAAAAAAACTCGCTTAAGGAACGAAAGGTTTTATTTGCATCATCTCCCGAGAAGTAAAAAGTAACGTTGTTTCGTTCCCCGATTGAAGCGTAAGAGGAAACCATGTAAATTATAAATAATTTGTAAATATAAAATAATTATTATATATAATACTATCATAATATATATATATAATATTATAATATATCATTATATAATATATATATAGTATATAATATATAAATAATATTCAAATACTATATATATATATTTATACTATATATTATATATATATATTATACCATATATATAGAGTGAGTGATCATATATATATATATAGTTATATAGATATATATATATTAAGATATATATATATAATATATATATAATATACTATATCAATATATATATATATGATATATATATTAATATAATGATCTATATATTAATATATATTATTTTATAATACTATAATAATGATATATATAAGTATATATTATAATAATATACTATAAAAATATAGTATACTAAATATATATATATATATGATATATATACGTATATATAATATATTATATATATGATATATATTACAGATATATATATAATATGTATATTATATATATATATAATTGACTAATATACTATCTATATATATAATACATATATAAATATATATATAGTATATATTAATATATATATATTAGATATATTATATATATATAAGACTATAATATATGAATTATAATATATATATATATATATATATATAAATATATAGATACTAGTATATATAAATATATATATATAGTATATATTATATATATATATATATATATATATATATATATTATCTATAAATATATATATGTATATATAATGAGTATATAATAATAATATAATATTATATATATATATATATAATATATATATATATATATAGTATAGTATATATAAATATAGAATAATATAGTTCACTTTAAAAATTAACGTAGAAAAATCTTAAGGCGTTCCTCTTACGACTTCAATCGGTGACGAATTAACAAGCTACTTTTATACTTCTCGGAAAGGGAGATGATGCATTAAAACCTTTCGTTCCTTAAGCGAGTTGTTTTTTGAGGGAAAGTAAAATACCGGGAAATCTAATGATCTATAAAAAGAATTGATATTCAGACTTATTGTCCACGTATACATATAAAATTGTTTTCTTTAGTTTATTAATATTTTTCTTAGACTATAATTTATTATTTACCGCACGAAACGATAGTTCTCACTTTATTGATTTATAGAGTGTGGGACGTTGGACATGTTTATTGTACGAAATGATCAGATAATACCAACCGTAAAACTCAAAAACATTGAGAAATACTTAGTTCCTAAGAAAATTATATAAGTTAAGAACGACGAAAATAATTTATTTAATCAATATAGCGTTACTCGACTTAAGGAACGGAAAATGTATTTTGCACCATCTCCGAGAAGTAAAAAGTTACGTTATTTTGTGCCCAGATCGAAGCGTAAGAGGGTATCCTTTAGATTTTTTTACGTAATTTTTTTAAATTTACTTATATAATATATATTATATAGTAAATATAATATATATTATAATATATATATATAGATTTATATATATATATAAGTACTAGTAAAGATGGAGCAGGCGAAAAAATAATTTTTATCATTACAACTCCAAAATAGTGATATAAGGTTGTAATTTGATCATGCTTAGTGGGAAGTATTATATAGGTAGTACTAAATAATATAATCAATTTCGGCTTACCAGCGTTTTCATTCATGTATGATAGTCCACATATTTTATGTATATATTCCAATGTCTGAAGTCATTTTTATGAAATAGATAATGTATAGGACGAAATCGGTAAATAAAATAATAATATATATTATCCTTAAATAATGAAAATATCAATAATAATAATGTTATTCAAGAAGCAACAAAAACTCGATAAAACGATCGATATTTATGAAAAACCAGGATAAATAGCATTGCTCAATTTGCTATTTAGTTATGGTTAAAATTGACTGTAAATAATTAAGTATATAAATTATGTAATCACTATTTCCAGTTTGAGGATAAAAACTGGACCAGTATCAAGAAGAAAAAAATCGAACCATTCCCTTTCATTAGCTAATCAATACAATTATATATCACGCAACTAATAACAACAAAACAATCAACTATAAACGATACAACATAACAACAACATAACAATCAACAACAACTAATACAATCAAACATAACAACAACAACTAAACAACAACAAACAACTAACAACAGACAACCAAATAATACAACAATCAACAACAACTAACAACAATACAATACAACAACATAACAAAACAATCAGTACAATCATACATACACAATCATACATAATCAACAACGTACTAACAAAACAATTCAACAAGGGATCACAACAAACAACTAATATGAGACTTCACTCCCTTTACTGTCTGCTCGAGTATCACAAGAGAACCCCCGTGTTTAGCGCATTATGCGCACATTACTTTGTTAAACAGGCTATAAACGGAATAATAAAAAAATCACCATGGGTTGGCATAGTAGTTCTGAAAACTATCATAACTCTCAAAGCTCTCTGCAGATTGCCAACCCTTCTATCATCTATCTCCTCTTACAGATCTTTCCTTCTTATCCTTAACACCATTTAGTCTTAAAGGAAAACAATAAATACTCATGAGTTGAAGAGCGAGCTGATTGCTGCATACAATATAAATGTTACGTTACGCAAACGTGTGTTATCTTCAAAGTGATACAACTCTAAATTCATCTCTCCTGGTAAATAGCACAGGAGAATACTACATCATCATCTCTATAGAGACACTCCGTCTAGTCTGCTCATTGTTCGTCAAAATACTATCCTTCCTATCATTATGGTATATGCTAGCCATAGTATGTCTCCTCATTTCTCCTGTATAGAACTAAGAAGATAATTGCCTCTGCATAGCTAGTCTTATTATATTTTGGTGCGCGTGAGTTTTCCAATAACTCATACAAAAAAATGGTGAAATATGCGACACTCGCATAATTGACCAAGTGCAGCAGCAAGCTGTAATCAAGTTTCAGATGGTTTAATTTTCATGACTCGAGTCACCTCTCCCATCGTGGGAGCAGGAAGTAATAATCGCTTGAACTGTTACATATTATTCTTGTGCCCGATCGAATATAACTGGTTTTACAATACACCGAGTAGACGCTTTAAATATCTTTAGATACGTGGTGGGAGAAAGACGAGCCTCTACAAGGCACAAAGATAACTTCCCCTATCTAAACTATTCTTTCAAATTACTCTTCAAGGAAGTTCCTTTTTACATTGCAAAATTCAATCTAATCATATTTAGAAAGACTTCACAATATATCATCGTTATAATTACTTCTCAGTTTTTTATAATTACTTTAACCTATCAAGTGGACAAACATCAATATTTAATCCAAAAGTCACTGTTCATTACATAGATAACTGCATTAGATGAATTTTTCTTCTGTGATGTTTTGACTGATAAGACCTACAAACGTTACTTCCTGAAGATATAAACTTATAAATTCTACAGTGATACTTCTAATTAGAGGAAAGTAAATAAATTTATGGCTCAATTTGAAAATAACTGGATTTTCGTATTATATCACCTTCTACTGTAGCATCATTAATACATTAACCTGCCGAACTTCAAAACCCTGTTTCTCATATGTATTTCTTAATGTCGATCGCAATTTGGTAGAAGCCTTGATGGCACGTTTATACTGGACATAGTTATATTATAAGGTCATTAATCAAATAGGATAATGGCTTCGATGCTACAATTATAGATACTACTTCCTAGGTGAACGAACATGATTTTGTTTCAATTAGTACGTCTTAAGTAGTCTCTCCATATATATTCCTACTGATACTCCTCAGAATTATATTCTATATATCATCATTATAGTTTTTGATTTATTCGTATACCTTATTATAGTACACGAGAGTATCAACTAATCATCTAAATGAGAAAAGGAAAAATTTTTAACTGGCTTTTGACGCAACAAAAGAGTACGTACAAAGTTCGTAGTCCCTCTTATTGCTCTTACAAAGTGCTTCTCGTATCTTGGGACAACGCCGGTACAGTATGATCTTTATACTGGTGTATGTAGAATAGTTTATGCAAGAATATAGAAGTGTTTCACAAAGAGAAAATTCTCACCCTAACAGTGTCTATATACATTTGGATATAAGAGCTGAAGTGGTGAGGGGAAACATCCAAAAGAAATTATATACTCGAGATGCTGTATAAAAGTGCGGTAAATCATAATAAGAGTTTTCAGAATTGCTATTGGTATATTCACGTATTTTTATGTTCAAATTAATATAGATTATTTTCAATAAAATGAGATCTCATTATATCGAACATACCAGAATCAGTTTGACTCTTCACGTATGTTTAATTTATATTTTTTTGTTTATTCTGAGTTATATTTTGAATATTATTTTCTTTATTTATACAAAGATCATCATAACATTACTATTGTATTATAAGTGCAGAAGCACATCATCACACTCCTATGTTGTATTTTATAAGTGTAGAACCTGATCATCATACTTTTATATTGTATTATAAATGCAGAAACATATCACACTCCTATGCTGTATTATAGGTGAGATGATTTTTTTAAGCACATCAACACAGTAATATTATACTATCTGTGTATTTTAAATACAATTTCCTTATACTTTGATATATCAAATAGAAATGTATATAAAATGATAATTTTATTTAATAATATGGAATTAATTAATTGTTTCAAATTATTTAAAGAAATAATATGTATTTATATAAACATAAATATATTCATAAAATCACATTTCTATTGGTCTCTACATTACTAGCACTCATATTAAGACAAATCGAAGAGTGTATGGATAAAATCATAGCTTCTTAAAGATGAGAGAACGACTTTACCACCCTAGAATAAACTAATATTTAGTTTAATTAACTGATATTTATGAATTTCTCAACGTGATAATAAAAGAAAGTTCTTATAAGTGAAAGATACAAAATGAATTAACATATAACGACATATAATGAATTATGTAGTAAAGGAATCAAATAAATCTTCTAAGACATATACTCCCTTACACTGCGTGATATTATGTAATATGTAGTAATATATATTTATATATATATATATAATAGGTATTTTATATATACTTATTATATATATATATATATATATATATGTATTATATATATATATAATATATTCTATCCATAGTAATAGATGATTATAATTATATACAATATTACACGTAGTAATAATCTATTAATGGTCTCACTTTTTTGTATTACTATTATGTGTGTGTTGTCGTGTATATTAATTTTTCAGAAGGACGAATTAAATCCAGTATTATAAAAAATTATATAATTATAATGTATATTATAATATTATTTATTAAATAAGTTTAAAACAAAAAAAAATTTCATATTTTATAAATATCATAGATGATCTACCTCATCTTCTTTCTGTCTTTTACAATAGAAGAAATTACGATATGTCGAAGATATATACAATAAAATGGCATATTCTTTGCTACTCTATATAAGTTACTCACATCAGAAAATTAGGATTCAATATAAAATTTTTAAAATATTGCGTATATCTTAATAAATTAACGAAGTCTCCACCAAAAATCTCGAAAATTAAAATACATGCTTTCGTATTAGAAGGGAGTAAAAAAAGAATACTCCTTTTTATTTAAGTATTTTCCAATATTTTCTTCATCTGATTCAAAGAGAAGAATTAGGGCGTAAAATCGGTTGCGATTTGAATCATTTGTTATTCAGGTAAATTTTCATAATATTTAAATATTTTATTTTTTGATCCGGATAAAGTTCATATATTATATATTAATTTATTAATATTATATATATATATATATAACTTATATATTATATTATTAATATATATATATTATTAATATATATATATATTAAGAATATATATAATAATATATATTATATATATATATATATAGTAATTAATATATAGTATATATATATTATAATATATTATATTATAAATATATTATAGTATATATTATATATACTAATATTATTAATTAGCTATAGATTATGAATTTATAGGCCCTAAAAAATTATACTTCTGTTTGTATAAATAAACCATAAGAATTATGTACTATGATAAATGATACATTATGTACAATCAATATTAATTAATATATATTAGTATTTAGATGTAAACAAATATAGTAGTATATATTTATGATATATCAATTCTCAATATCCTTATTATTATATTATTTTTTAAAAATTATAGTTACTTTTCTTAAAATCCAATTTTCTATGATTAAATAAATTAGTATGATGGAGTATAAACTGTAATAGTTAAAATAATTTTCTTATAATAACTTAGTAAAAATACATAAAAAAAAATTTAAAATATAAAACTTGGCTGTCTTTTCGTATGATCATAATTAATTATTAGAACATATCTAAACTCTATATTATATCAAGGTTTTCGCCTACATTTAACTAAAATATGTGTTTCCCCAAAAGAAAATATTATAACGAAAATATTAAACGAAATATTATAAATATTTATGCGATCATTTCATACTGATAAGAAGTAAAAAGTAAATACGTTATTGCGTTGCCTCACCGATTAGAAGCGTATGAGGTAATACTCTTATAATTATTTTTTTACGTTAATATTTTTCATCTGTTAGTTAAATATATATATATATAATAATATATAATTAATTATATATAATATATATATATATATATATACTTAGTAATATATTTATATAATATATAATATATATATATAATATATTATATATATATATTATATATTATATATATATATATAGTATATATATATATATATATATTATATTAATATATATATATATTATTATATATATATATTAATATAATATATATATTAATATATTATTATATATATATATATATATATATAAGGTACCTATATGTAATTAATATAATATATAAATATAAATATATAAATATATATACTTAATACGTGTTAAATGATTATAACGTACTAAATAACTAAAAAAAATATATAAGATGAGCTCCCTTACGCTATATATACTGAATTACGGGGCTACGCAATATCGTTACTTTATTTAACTTCTTCAGTGAATATAGATGCCAAAATATATATAATTTATTTACTTTTCCAAAGATGCGAACTTTTTTTGGATAAGTATTGGATGAATATCCAAAAGTAAATTATACCTAGAAATCTAAGTCTATAAATAGAGTTTGAATTCAGGTCCTAATAATTAATTATGATCATACGAAAAAGTCAGTTTATACCTAAGGTTTTTTAATTTTTTTATTGTTTTCTGTTTTATATAATAGAAAATTATTTACTTGCGTTACCTTACATTTACATAGCTTTTGATATCGTAAAAAGTATGTGGAATTCTGTTGACCAAAGAATTTAAGTACTATATAAAAAAAATTAATATATAATATACGAACATTGATATATGATATTCATATTATACACTATATTTTATCAATAATAATATATTAAATTATGAATAAATGTTAATGTTTACAAATTTCCATAATAAAATTTTAATTCTCCCAAATCGACAATAAAAAATTAATATTTTTTAGTAATCAATAATATACGCTTGATTAGAATGTAGATATTTGTAAAGGGGAATGTTTAAATAGATTATTATATTAATATATAATATATTAAATATATATATACTAGTATATTAATATTATATATAAATATTAAATATATATTAATAATATATATATTAATATTATATTATTAATATATTATATATATATAATATATATATATATATTAATATATTATAATATATTATAATATATATTTATATATAAATAATAATATTATAATTAATTAATATTTATATATAATATATATTATACATATATATATATATCATATATATATATTTATTTAATATATATATATTATATATATAATATATATTAATTGATATATATTATTATATATATTATAATATATATAATTTATTATATATATATATTAATATATATATATTAATTAATATCATATATATATTAATTATATATATATATATTAGTATAAATATAAAGTAGGTATGTATTGATATATACAATATATATATATATAATTAATATTATCACTTTTAATAACAATAATACATAGGTAAATATAAAATTCTATAATAGGTATAATACCTTCTTACCTTTCTGAATTCTATAGAGGCACGAATAAATATAACCTCGATTAGATACTTATTACTTTCATGAGGATATAGATTGTGGTGTGAGCTAAAAACTAATCCATATATTTTCCTGATAGAGTTCCTATATTCACGAATCTATTTCTTAAATATATATCAATCTTATATTTAAAATGCTTTTTACATGAGCTAAAAATAATAATCCTACATATATAAATCATATTATATTATATATACATCATACTAAACTTTTAAATTAAGTATTTATTTTATTTATAACTAGATGATTATATTTTTCCGTACCTTCGAATAATAATTACCACGCACACTATATCTATATATAATCAAAAAGGATTGAGGACTGTAATTTAAATTCTACGATTAATTTGTAATATATATATTATATATTTATTATTATATTATAATTATATATAATATATACTAATAATATATAATAATTAATATATAATATATATAATTGATTATATTAATATATATTACATATAAACAAAGATATAAAATAATATATATTTATTTTTAATTATAATAATTATTTATTAAAAAATATATATTAAATAAAATAAAATAGATATATTTATTTGTTATGTACGGTTATTATACGTATCATATAACTAACATACCTCAAGTGCAATAATGATATAACACAAAAAAATGGCTACCGCCGAGATGATAAAAATATTTTGTTTAACTCCTTCACAAATTTAAAAATCTCAAATTTTTAAAGGAAAACTAAATATATATTTTGTTGAGATTAAGATTAAAGGCAATACTTATTGGACAAATGTATTCCTGCAATTTATAGGTTAGTAGTTATAATATTTGGTTAAGGTATTTATTAATCTGTGACGGAATGTAATGTTCAAAAATGAATATCAAAAGTCGTATATGGCAATTATATTAAACAAAATATTTACTTTTTTAAAATCAATTATTTCAAAAATTTAATTTTCTTTTATACTAAAATGAATCCTTATAAATATTATTTTTTAGTTTCTAAATAGTTTTAAATTTTTTCCATTTATATTATTATTATTATTTATATTTATGCTGATAATTTTACATAATTAATTTAATTTAATTTATATAATTATTTATATATAATATTATATTAATTTATTATTTTTATAATGTATTCTCACTTTAAAAATTAACATGTATTTATATATTAGTAAATATAATATTCTTTTAGTTGCTCATTCCTGTCTTTAATTCTTCAATTTTCTTTGAACGAATCATAATATCTCTAGTTACTTATTATATTATTTTCATACTTATCTCTGGGTATTGAATTATATGTATGCATATATATGAGTATGAATATCCTTCGTTCCTTAAGCGAGGTTTTTTTTTCTAAGTAGTGTGGAAAAAATACTTAATCTTATATTCATTATATATTATAGAACTTAGATATTACTCTCATAGCAGTATTTAAAAACTCCATATATAATCTTCGCTTTTATTATATTGTATAATAATTTTTCCTTTCTTTATTAGAAATTTAATTTTACATTCATCATGAATATTCGATTAGTATCTCACTTTATTTTATTATTTATATTAATGTGTATGGTTGTATGCGATGTAATTATTATTTCTGTAAAGACTTGAGTGATATAATTAATTAAACTCTATTGTACATATATAATAATAATTTATATAATATCTCCTCTTGATGTTTTAACGTATGAATTATTCTATTATCTCCAGGAACCTCTGATAGACTCGTGATATATAAAAACTTAACCTCCTCTGTATTTAATTCAGGAATTAATTTCATGTGTCAATGAGTTTTACTATAATTAGAAGCTTAAGGATGTACGGACAAAATTACACTGGTAACAAGCCAAAATACTAATCTGTTTCCACCGAGTCTGCCTTCTGCTCAGAGATATGTTTAAGAACTGTAAATTTGAGTTATCTGAGACTTACAGTTTACCTTTTATTTTCGGAAATATCAAGCAGGCGTGAGTCAACTTTGAATGATATATGTAGTCCACATTTAGGTCGCGCGTAGTGAGGTGTTTTCAATAGTACTAATACTATAGTTATGATTATAATTATATCTATTATAGGCTCGGTTCAGGTAGGACCTATATTATTAGTGATTAATGTAATATCAAAAAAGTTGTCTTACATAGTATTAGCATACACCAGCTTTACTTATTTTTAGGACTCAAGAACAACACACCGATACATAAAATAAAATAATTAGTTCTATAAATATGTGATATTGAATAGGTTATTGAAGATATTCAAATCTATATAAATTATATAATATATTAATATTATATCTATGGTTAATAGTAAATATAATAATTATATAATATATATGTATATAATATATATATTATATATTATAATATATAATTATATTCATATTAATAAAAATGTGATTGTTCATTATCTAGAATAATATGTATTATGTTATTTACTGTTTTCTCAAATATAATTGAAATATTTATATACCTTTTTTCTTGCTTATAATATATATATTATTTTCAAGGTATATATATGAATATTGTGCGTTATACTCTCATATGTCGCGTATATAGACTCAGGTTATATATTCATATCATATGCTTATAAGAGAATAAAGTCCTTGAACTGTATATTCTTGTCACGTTACAATCTAGAGCAGATTAACGAGTAAAATAAAACACTATTTAGAGTTCGCGCCACCTTACGCCTCGATTCGGGTGCACAAGGCGCGAAATAACGAGTAGGGCCATCTCAATACAAATGCTTCTTCTGGGTGGAGAATGCAGTTGCAAAAAAATTTCGTTACCCGATAGCGATTTTTTCCGAGGGAAACCAACCAAAAGATATTACGGAATGCCAGCGGTGTGTCTTTTATTAAAAAAGGGAAGCCTTTAGCTTCAGGTCGTAAAACTTTTTTCTCATATGTCTTTCAAAGCGGTGGGGGGTCCTTAAGTAATTACTTCACTTGATAGAGAAGTCCTGGGCACCGCACAAGGTGTGCAAGATGTGCGTGGATTTTACGAACGCGTTATTTTTTATTTTTGTTGTTGTTTTTCTAGTTTATATAATGCATAACCTATTTACTTCCAATTCACTGTATGACTATTTGCTTATTGCATGAGGAAAGAATTGTAATTTGGGTCTAGGAGCAAAAGAGCGCTTCATATCCTGTAGTTTATTAAAAAAAAAAAATAATAGAATAAGTGATTAGGTTGATGAATACTTCATGATTGCTTTTCATTGTGTTATTTTGTTATGAATAATTAATTAAAGGTAATTCGATTTTTTCGTGTTCAAGCGAACGGACTTATAATTCAAAAAGACGAAATATAATTCCTATTTTAATGAGAACAATCGCTTACTCGCGACAAATAACATAAGATTTGCATATATGGTATACTTATATAAACTCTAGCTCTTTTTATTATGCCACCTCAAAGCAAGAAATAATATACTTTTAAAAATGACGGAATCAAAATAACAACGTGGTATTAACGAATATAAGGACTCTCAGTACGCATTACATAGGCCACTTTCTTTCACAGTTACTTCTTCCCCGTAAACTCCATTGTAAGTTTCTTACCTTGAGCCGTCGGCTCAGGGCCTTCTCTCCAGTTATTTCTACGACTGCGAAGATCGTCTACACAAATTATGACACTCACGTTGATTCGACTTTGCTTAATATAAAGTCAAACCAAAGAATTTAAATTCAAAAAAATATTTGAAGTAATTTTTTTTTTGGTTTAATCGGACAAATCTATGGTGAAACAAATAAGAGTGAGACGAATTTAAAAATCTTGTTTTGATCTGACTCACAGAGAAACAACCGTAATTCAAAAGATAGGCCACCACTGTCATATTAATGTAAGGGATAGGTAATTACAAGTATAATTATAAGGAGACGTATAATATGAGAACACAAGATGGTTATCCAGTCAGTCCCTATTATCATCAATATATATATATATATATGTTGAGTACTTAATATATTTAGGTTAGGGATGTACAGCTATTGTTCGGTAACTTCACTCGACCGAGCTGAGGTTTGGTTATAATATATATATAATACTACTATCTCAGTACAATCAAAGAGAAAAAATATTACTTACTTATCAAGGGTGAGGACCCGTACGCCGTATATATCATACAAGTTTACTTTCGTATAGAACTATGGGACATAAGTCTATTACCCATAGTACTACTATGGAGCTTTAACTTCTAGCAGAGGAGTAATGAACTTCTCGTTATAAATTGATTATGCCGAGATTAGTCACCCGGGTAGGATCTTAATACTTAGCTAATACTCGGACTCGCCATCTATTCATAAATTATTATTACGATAGAGTATAGTTGGCGTACATCTTCATTGACATATAATATACTAAGATAAGCAAGCGATTCTACTTTTGAAAAATGATGTGTAGGTTACATACAACAACGGGAAAGATGTTCGGTCACTTAAATTCCTCTACTGCGCACTCCACAACTCTCAAAGAGAAATAATTGAATGACTCATAAGCAGTGATCAAGTACTATAGTGCTCGACCAAAATCCACAATAATTATATCAGCATTTACACCAATGGTAAATCATCCTGCATAGAACTACTTAAGATGGTAACTTTGATCTATACATTGATGGTTCAGTCAGTACTCGGTGTACACAATAATAAAGTACCCTCATAATGCTTTATTATGTATAAGTGAGACTAGTACGAGTGACAGAGAGCCTCATAATAGCACATGTATAAGAAAGAGGGCTAACTTGATATTAGCTATTGGTCAGCATCCCAGAAGACGTCTAGAGTTACCCTATGGTAGAGCTAGCACAAACTATACAGAGGCTCACACAGATAGAAAATAATAAATCACTCATTTTAATTAATCACGAACCTTTCTGTTTGAAGCCGCAGGAAATTGAAAAAAGAATTAATATACAAAGTAATATACTGCTTCTTTAAACCGCTAAATTTATAATCAACTTTCGTTATAAATCAAATTGACCAGTATAGTTTTTGATAAACGAGAATTGTCGAAGCTGATTACTCAACCCGAGATTGTCGAGAACGGAAAGCAGTTGCCAAAGCTGGTTTGAATTTTTTCGTTCTTTGCACTAAGAAATCTCCCACGGGAAGTGAAACTAGAGGAAAGGTGCATATGAGAGTGTGTCACAGCGTACGCTTCCTGCGGTGCTACCGGAGCCGTTCCACCCGGCGAGGTCGACCCGAGACTCTGTGTACACGCTCTACAGTGCTTCCCCTTGTCCGGCTCGGAGACGCACTTTCTCTCAAGGAGGGATATAGGACCCACAGAAAAGAATAACGAGTAATACAGTTTCTCGTGAAATGGACACAGAGTTCGAAAACTCCCATGAACAACGCTAAGAGTAGCTGACTCATATCCTAGAGACGAAATTTGGCTACAGTTCGGTTTGCATTCGAATCGTCGAGACTGCTGCACAGGAACTCTTTCCCATGAGGTCTTTCAGAGGATCAATCAGAGAGCCAAACTGCGAGTCTAGCTAAATCTACGGCACACTAATCATCTAAGATGGGTAATTAATAAATATTTTAGATACAACAGAGTAATTTATGTATATAAGGTAACTCTAGAAACTCGCGCTTGTGTTTGATGAGTATAAAGGGATGAGAACAAATAGGTTCTCTGATTTATAACTCCAATGTTTCATTACTACACTATTGGAGAGGTATTCGTTTCTGTATACAGCCTTGGTGTGCTATAGTTCAAAGCGTTTTACTGAGGCAGGCTACGAGATGCAGGCTTCTCGATACAGCGATTCATCTGCGTCAATTGGCATGGAGCACGAAATATATATATAATATAGATAATATATATAAATTCTAAATGTTGTACATGGGTGAGGTGGGGCTATAAGGTCATGCTACTGGTCAGGACGACTGCGTGTCGCTTGAAGAGATAGACAATATATATACCCAGCTAAGCTTGCTTCTCATATTGAGAGATCGAGTTTTAGAAACGTCAGAAATTTCTACTTATATTATTAGTGGAAACTCTTAGGAACTTGTGATCTAATACGTAACGCTTCAATGTTAATTAATTAACTTATCATAGAATGTAATCGTAATTATATATATTTAATATAATAAAAGTAATATATAATTATAGTTAAATTTTCTTCTTAGAAATTTATTAGTAGAAAAACGGAAAAAATACCGATTACTAATTTAGTATTTAATGTTACATCACAGGAATTATGTTGAGTGGTTTTTGGTATATTATATATATATATAATATATATTATATTATTATATATATATATTACTATATATAGTATAATAATAATAACTGAATAATAATAGATAGGAGTTTTTCTTTAATTGTATCATGTATAAAGACACTTAGATAAAGCGTAAACACGATAAAACACAAGAACACTTAGAGATGTACACACATCTCAGGTGGTCTCTCTCGATGCAGGGCACGAAATAACGTGTACCGTCTAGTGCGTGCATATCTATAAACTACGTGGATGATATAGGTGTGCCTCGCTTGGTATAAAGACAACTGAGTATCAGCATATTCTCCAAACCAAATAATATTCAGTGTGTTTCCCGAGGGAAGGCTCTCATAAATAATAATATAATAATATTAAGAGATTTCCTTTAGAAGGAATGTCATTATGGACATACTCGATATATGATTTATTGATCAAGTGATTTAATGATTAAGAGATTTTACGTCATAAAAAAATTATATTCCTTTTAAATAAATATGTTCTATAGGCTGCCCTTTACCCGTTACTACTCACTCCATTATTACTCTCTCTACCGCTCAGTTTTCTACTCTTACAGACGTCATTCCAAGAAGCAAACCATACCCTCGCTTCTTAACCTACGAGGGTTAGTTTGTTTTTCTCCTAAGATTTCGAATTTTTATCACTTTCTTCCTATTGGCAATTGTGTTACATTTTTGGATGGATTTGCATTAAATTATTCATTGCGCAATTCATGCATTAATCAACTGTGCATTGAGTGTATATATAAAGCTTTTAATCTTTAGCTCTGCGATGATTTAACCCCTTACCAATGGGCATAAGACGCTAGGCGTCTAAAAAAATATCTTAGATACCGTCTCTGTACATCAGTTTCTATAGGGCCATTGTGTGTCTCGTTTGTCTTATCCCCACTTCACTATCTAATAGTAACGCGTTGCCATTCACAACGTTTCTACATTAACTTTATCTTCTTGTCCCTCCTATCATTCACGTATTCCCCTCTCTCCACTTTGCCTCCATACCCCTCTATATTCTCACCAAATTAATGTTTGAAAATAATGACACTTCTGCCTCTAGTTTTTCTGTCACGTACCTTCTCATTTCATTAACCTGAACTCGAATAATTGAATCAAAAGATCCTCTCGTCGACGTCCTACTAATTGATTATTCCCCACACCTCTACTTTACTATCTAAACCCTCGACCTAGCTAATCTTCTCATCTGGATTACTTATCTTACGCAAACATACCCAAGGGAACCTAAATATTCTTTATCCAACTCGACTTATTCGACATACCACCAATAATTCCCAACAATCCTATACTTAAGCCACGTATCGACAATACGGATTCAGCGATCCTCTCACTCCTCCGCGTTCTTCATACGCTGCATGTTAAGTGACTCGTAGTATACGAGTTTGTCTTAATACTCTCTCAAATGACCTCTCTTGAATTTCATCACCTTTTTTTGCCTCACTCCATTGGCTCACCTATCTAGTATTTTTCTTATTCATTAACCCACTCGCTACGAAGTTACATCATAAATTGCTATAAAAAACCATAATGATAATAGAAGATACAGATAACATCAATACTCAATTAGATCTACTGATAGTACCGTTTGCGATAAACTGATCGACGGTTCGCTTGAAATATAGTCTAACGAGCATCGACTTTTCTCTGCTCTTATATACTTCGGTTTCATCCAGCCGTCTTAATAACTATCACGGTACATCAGCTACATACTCTGTATATGGTCTCCAAGTGTCAGAAAGCTGTTTACCATAGTCCGTTACTATTTTGTTCGATTTTCGATTTCAAGCATAAACATCTGCACTCGCTTCAGTGGGAAGCTCGTAAATAAATTCATATTTAAATTTTGCTCACAATACTCATCTAAAAAGTACACGACAGACGTTATGTCTTTCATCGACCATACCACAAACAATCCTACAAGTAGTGAATTTATTCTTACGCTTTCTGCGAGTTAGTGTGCGTGCGGACGTTATTGCGATGGTATCAACCTAGCATCCGTTTTCAGTCTCTAGAGGACGTAATATGATTTCATCCACTATTCAATCACAATGAGCCAATCTAAACGTCTCTCTTCGAGTGAAATGGGGTGTCGTGTTATGCAACTTATTTGTGTCATATTACAATCAAGTCCTTAACAGTTCACTCTGAACCTGCATATATTCTCTTTACTGTTGAATATTAAATTTTTTAACGTCAGCACATTAGATATACTTCTACCTTTGATCAAAAACTGACAGTAAACTAATAACTCCCCTATGATTATTCCTTATAGGCAATTTACCCTGAGAGTAATAGTACATAATCACAAAAATCACCTTGTAAACATTAAATAGCAACAACTACTCCATAAATAAGGAGCTTAAAGATTATATATAACTAAACTGTCCAATTAACGATCCAAATCAATCGACCATCTGCACAGTCCAATCATTAATGCGACCGCATAGCTTTGACTATCTCATTAGTACATTCTCGTCACGATAACGTTTAAACCTTATGGTTCTTCGCAGTACCTACAGAATGTATCTTAGACTCATCATTCCGTTCAATCACTTTTTCTCACTTCTGCGATCCCATTTACATTCCTCAATAAAATTAATGACACTCATGCCTTATCATTTTATATTATATAACCTATTCCTGTTAATTGCTTTTAAATCAGTCCATTAGACCATCAACAATACAATCAGTGATCACCTCTTCACTCAAAAGTGCCAATGTATGGGGAGAATTTACTGAGAGGTCTGTCTCCCTCACTCTCTCTCACATATCGACTCTTCTCTTGAATCCAAGCTGTACTCGAAAGCACGATACCAGGATTTTCATTCTTCATCCTAGGACAGCATTCCCGCTCGTGCATGGTGCACGTTATGGATAATCTCAGTGATATATAAGTACTGAGTAGCTATTCTCTCAGATTATCTTTCTCACGGTATAATATATATATAATAAGTGACGTCACTCTATACAGTAGTATCGATGGCGCCTAAGATATATATAATAATATAATATAAATCTCAATTTTAATATGATTAATATTATTGTGTAGAACGGCTCCCTCCCAATAACATTCGTGATATATATATATCCCATAAACTTCAGTGTAAAGTTTTCTTGTCACTCTGTATCGTATCCAATAGCGTACCGTGAAGATATTCCACGGCTGTCTTAGTAACACCGTGTTACTCTCTCATAGTTAACCTAAGGTAATATTATCTAGTAGTCACCACACCTCATTATTATTTATTATAATTTAAAATGATAATTAATCAACACTCTATCAGGTACATATCCCTATATTCTTAGTAAAGGAGTGAACTTCTCTTATAGTTAAATTATCTACTAGTATCTCGATAACAGTGAATATTCGAACCCTACGACCTATGCATATTGTCTGACTTATCTTAAATAAATATAAACGTATCGCTTCTTACCGTTTTGAGCCACTTGAAATAAGCCTTTGAGTAAGAGTCGCTGAGTCATGCACTCTATAATAGCTTTAGTTGAATGACCTTACCTGTGCATGGCCACTGTGTATTCTCCGCAGATGTATCAGAAAACGTCAGGATTATTCCTGCATGACCGTCGGCCTGAAGCCATAATATTATCAAATACTCTTGAAATAAGTAAATAATAATAGAAAAGTATAGGTCAATTCAGTCATTTGATAACAGAACATACTAATATCAGGAAGCAACGTCATTAACATAGAATAATATATCGTCATTATTATCATTACCATAAGATAATATATATTAGAATTAATAACTTCATAATATAAATATACCTATCAGGCATATTTAGACTAATCTTGTAGTATGGTATCATACTAACTACTCTGACGAGCCTATTAATAAAAATCTTAATGATTATATGATATTATTAGCTCCTCAGAATGGCCTATGAGCTGTTATATATATGATCTCAAAAAGTATGTACCTTGATAGGAGCAAAACCAAGGTATTATTATGATACAGGTATCCGATAGTAGTCATATGATCTCAAAAATTAATATAAATTTCAAAATTTTTTTACCTATATAATATAAGAGTCTATATTCGTACTACTTTTTGTAAGAGCTAGTTTATAGATTTAGACTTTACGATATAGTTATAATAACGGTTACTACGATTATGAACGATCTAGCTAATAGGAGAACATTAATACGCTCACATATTCATACGAGTAAATAAATGTAGTATTCAACCGGTACAAGTCATATATTTTGGCATAATACAAATCACATATAATTACTCAAAACACTGTTTCAGTAAGGATAATGGCGTACGTTAGTAGATGATTTTTTATTTATTTATTACTCTCTTAAGAAATTTATATTTCTAGTAAGTAAACTCATATATTATAGAATTTATATGGAGACTCATAAACATATAGTATATAATAAATTATGATATATATATGATGATATAGATATAAATTAAACTACGCTATTAAGGAACAAAATATAATTTGATATATTTATTGTCAATACACCCTGAGAATAATTAAAGTTACAGTTATATTGTGCCTCCTCGATCGATAAGTGTAAGATGGACACTCCTATTAATAAAGAAATGATATCAGATTCGCATTATTCATTATAATTGTTTATTTCTTAGTCTTAATAATCAATTTTCCTCATAATGTGTGTTAATATATAATGATAATATTATTAGAATTTAAAGAAAAAATATTAATATACATGATTCATTTTATTTCCATCAGATTG
>JABUQX010065585.1:27500-28898 GCA_015478945.1 Trachelipus rathkii | reverse complement strand
TATATATATATATATAGAGAGAGAGAGAGAGAGAGAGAGAGAGAGAGAGAGAGAGAGAGAGAAAGAGAGATATCCTCCACCGAAGACATCAATCCAAACACTGAATATGATTTTTTTAATGTTTGTAAACAAGTTTATAAGAATAAGAATTCATTCTCGGTCGTTTTGGCACGAAACCGTTCTTAAAATGCGTAAGAATTTGTCTTATCGAGCGTAAGACAAAATGATAAAACGAAAACGGCTATAGTCGTTTAAGGTGCGTAATGATTTTTTTTTTTTTTTTTTTAAGGGAACGGATGGTCCGATTTTGAAAATTTTTTCACAGGAGGCATCTATGAGGACTAAATAAATGTTTAATGTTCCAAAAAATGAATAGAGTAGATAATATTTTAATAAAGGCATTTTCCACCTTAAAACATGAAGAAAAATTAGAAGTTAAAAGACTTGGACCGTATCAGCCTAGAGATGTTCACATTAATCAGAAAGATGGAAAGAAGAATAGAACATTTTGTAAATCTTGGTTTGAGAAAAAGAAATGGCTTACTGTAAGTGATAACAAAAATGCTTTATTTTGCTTCTACTGTCTGCTATTTGGAGGTGAAAATGTATGGGCACGAACAGGTTGCAATGATTTAAAACATCTCTCAGAGAAAATTCACAAGCATGAAAGAAGCCGAACTCACTTGAATAATTGTATTCAGTATTCCCAACTTGGGAAAGTAAATATTTTATCATCAATTGATAGTGGCCATCGAATCAGTATTTTAAAGCATAATGAGATAGTAGACAAAAATAGACATAATTTATCTAGAATTATAGATTGTATAAGATTTTGCGGAATTCACGAATTACCTTTGAGAGGTCACGATGAAACATCACAATCTAATAACCGGGGAGTATTGTTAGACATGGTTTATTACATATCTAAGTTTGATAGTGTCTTAGAAGATCACTTGACAAATTCTAATGTGGCAAAAAATACCTCAAAAACTATTCAAAATGACCTTTTAGACTGTATGTATCATGTTTATATCGACGAAATAAAATCAGAAATTAATGATGTCAGTTTTGTATCCATACAAGCAGATGAAACGACCGATATCACTTGCCTTTCACAGTTTGTGATTATTTTGCGCTATTCTAGAAATTCTCAACCTGTCGAAAGATTTTTAAGTTTTGTTAATATTCATAATAGAACAACACAAAAGTGATTGAAAAATGAATTAAAATCTTTTAACTTAACCAACAAGTTAATTGCACAAGCCTATGACGGAGCAGCTGTTATGAGCGGGTCCCACAACGGTGTACAAGTGCAGATGAAAGAGTACTACCCTTACGCCCATTATGTTCATTGTTACGCACACAAATTAAATTTAATTTTGAAAAAGGTTTGCTCAT
>JABUQX010065585.1:10000-12500 GCA_015478945.1 Trachelipus rathkii | reverse complement strand
TATATATATATATATATATATATATATATATATATATATATATATATATATATCACCGAAACAAGTACGAAAGTGGATAAAGGAATTTTTAAAATAACATTACTCTCTCTCTCTCTCTCACTCTCTCTATATATATATATATATATAATAATAATATATATGTATATATGTATAATATATGTATGTATATATATGTAAATAATATATATATATATAATATATATATGTAATATGTAATATATAAATCAATATATCGATATGTATATATAATAATAATAATAATAATAATATAATAATATGTAATAGTAATAATAATAATAATATATAATAATAATAATATATATATATATATATAATAATAATATATGTAATATATAATTAATAATAATATATGGAAGTATAATAATATATATATATATATATAATAATATAATATATATGTAATATATATATAATAATAATAATATATAATAATATAATATATATATAATAATAATAATAATAATAATAATAATAATAATATGTTGTAATATATATAATAATAATAATAATAATAATATATAATAATATAATATTAATAATAATAATGAATAATAATAATATATGTATATATAATATATATATATATATATATATATATATATATATATATATATATATATATATATATATATATATATATATATATATATATATATATATATATATATATTATATATATATATATATATATATATATATATATATATATATATATGGCCGCAGCTTACAGGGTTGAGGGGATGAAATTATTTACACTCAAAAAAATTTTGATGACTTTGAGTTTTTAATTTTAATTTATAAAAAAACAATAATATAAACAATTTAAGACCATATTTTAATAGTAATTAGGAAAATATATTTATGGTCTTCGAAGATTTCTTGGTTCTAGGGGCTGTTGAAAGTACAAAAGCAGAATTTCTATCATAGGCAATAAATACTACCATGGTTAAAATATATAGTGATAATCTGATTGGACAACGATATGATGGTTCGGCAGCGATGAAGAAAAACTTTAGTGGTGTTCAAGCTGTCGATGATATACAGCGCCATTGTATGTTTATTCATTGCTCTTTACATTCATGGGGAATACAACATATAAATTTAATTGCCACAGTGAAAATAACTGGTCCTTAATTTAGGTAACCAAGTCGAACGCCGATTTTAATAGAAAAATTATGAAAGATTTTGCCTGTGACAAAATGGACAAAAAGCCAACACGATTGTATGAAACAAGGTTTGTGGAAAGTCACGATGGATTGTTACGAATTTGTGAAGTATTTAAAGCTTTAGGGGAGTTTGAGATAGATCAAGACATTGAACCTAATTCATAAACCTCAAATCTTTTGAAATTCTGTAATCACGAGCGAGTAGATTATAATTAGTTTAGATTATAATTAGTTTAATTAATAGTTTAATTAATTAATTTTTTTATAATTCATTTTAATTAATAGTTTAATTAATAGTGTAATTATAATTTCAGCTTTATTCTCCGTCGCCCGTCAATTATGTAATGATAATTATTTATCTATGTTTTGCTAAAAAAAAATATTCTAAAACAAGCTTCACATTTTTAATATGATTAAGAGCAGTTTCTGTCACTAATGATGGATACTGTAACGTAGTATACTACATTACAGTATCCATCATTAGTCACAGCAACCACTCTTAATCATATTGAATGAAAATGTGATGCTTGTTTAGGAAGATTATAATTATAATTATCACTCATTTTGGAAGTTGCAACAGATCTGCTTTTTCTTAATGTAGAAACGATTCATTTGAAAATACATGAAGCAATTACAATTCCTTTTCTTGATGAATTTTCGAACCAGTTAGAGAGGAAATTCGTGATTCGTGAGTCGTGAGTCGTGATTCGTGAGTCATAAGATCCATACTTACCAATCTTAATAATTTGATTCCATCCATACCTTTTAAAAATTTTACGAAATTTGTAAATAAATTTAATCTATACAGTCCCATTTAGATCGTTAAGGAGTTTAGCATCTTTCTCACCAACAAGGTGCGCTCCAGAAAGATATTTATCGACTCTGAAAAGGCCCAAAAAAAGGCTTCCTGAATTCTACATGGGAAGAAAGACTAACAGAACTGGCTTTAATTTTAGTAAGCGGTCATCATAGCTACAAAACATAATATATATATTATATATATAATAATATAATAATATATATATAATAACTATAATAATATATATATATAATAATAATAATAATAATAATAATAATAATAATAATAATAATATATATATATGTATATAATAATATAATAATATGTATGTATATATATATATAATATAATAATAATAATATATATGTAATAATAATATAATAATATAATATATATAATAATAATAATAATAATATATAATAATAATATAATAATATATAATAATAATAATATAATAATAATAATAATAATAATAATAATATATATAATAATA
>JABUQX010065584.1:30000-32185 GCA_015478945.1 Trachelipus rathkii | reverse complement strand
CAAAAAGCTAACATAAATTACCACTATTATTTTTTCTATCCCATGCATATGTTACTTATACCTTATGTATATAATTTATCTTTTTCTAATATTTGTTCTTGGATTGACATATCCTTCAGGATTTATGGATTATTTCAGATATATATATATATATATATATATATATATATATATATATATATATATATATATATATATATATATATATATATATATATATATATATATATATATATATATATATATATATATATATATATATATATATATATATATTATCAGTCAAAAATCTTTGCAAGAAACGAAAAGCGTTGTTTTTAAATAAAAATAGTTAAAAAAATAATGGCAAAATATAATACATCTGAACACCTTAATAATAAATTTAACGCTGGTCATGAAATGTTTAATGAATGTAGCACTAAGCTAGTATAATAAATATATAGACATACGACTTGAGATTATAAATAAAAAATTACTAGCGCGATATATATTATATATAAATATCGATTTAATATATATATATATATATATATATATATATATATATAAAACTATATATATATATATATATATATATATATATATATATATATATATATATATTCAAATTGAATTAAAGTTGATAATATTTCTGTCAATAGTGTATTTCATTTCTTTATTCAAAACTTTTATCTAGCAACTCCTAACAAATTAATTATAAATTTAGTAACAATTAATTAAATTAAGCTAAAATTAATCAAAATTATTAAATTAATTAAAATACTACGCAAGATTTAATAATCATACGCAGCAAAGGATCGGAAACCCTGTCGAGGAAACAGCTAAGAAAAATTCCAATTAATCTTGACCAATCACAACGGAAAGGGCGTATTGGTGGGGGGGGGGTATGGATGTCAGGTTCTCCTGAAATTTTTCAAAATTTTTAATAGTACTTTTTTCGAGTCAATGTACAGGACCCATCACGGCTCACAAAGAAGCGGCCACAGTGGGGTTTACTAATCAATACCAGTGGGTTCTTTAAAATTTTAAGATTTCCAGGTCACTATATATATATATATATATATATATATATATATATATATATATATATATATATATATATATATATATATATATATATATATATATATATATATATATATATATATATATATATATATATATATATATATATATATATATATATATATATATATATCCTCTGAACCTAAATCCCGCCGTACACTAGCGACAGTTTTATATGAAACTCTCCCCATATGTGTTCGGATTAATTAGTAGAAATTACCAAAAAAATTAATAATTTTAAATTTGATGAGCAACGTAACTTTTTGAGTGCCTCCAACTTTACATTTTAATTTTAATTTCAATTAATTTCAGTTTATATATTTTTTTAATATCATCACCGGTGAGCAAATGCCAAAAAAGGTCTGCCAAATTTCCTCCATAGAGTTGATAAAAATCCAGCAAAGTCAATTTAAAGGCTGACATGCCTGATGCACGGCGTTTGAAGGTGTGCATGTCAGAGGAAGTTGGAAAAATAGATAAAGGGAATGTGTTCCAGACTTTACCAGTGGGGTATATATAAGATTGGGGGTGACTAGCCCAAATGGTCGACAGGGAAAATCGTCGACACGACATCAAAAAAAACCGTACAACCCGCCGTGCAGGTTAGGTTAGGTTAAGTTAGTTAGGTTAGGTTAGGTTAGGTTATGTTGTGTTAGTTAGGTTAGGTTAGGCTAGGTTAGTTAGTTAGGTTAAGTTTTGTTAGATTCGTTAGAGAAACTCTAAACTAGTTTTTTTTTTTTTTTTTTACAAATGTCGACCATTTTGACTCTGTCGATCATTTTCCTGTCGACCATTTACTAGCTTCAGATTGAGCATAGCGGTTAAGCCTGGGGTCAGAGAGTTGGACAGAGAAAGGATGAGACTATGTAGAAATGAGAATCGCGCGAGTTCTCCTCAGAGGAGGAGTTATGCGACTGGAAAGTTCAGAAGAGCAGTACTCATTGTGATGGCGATAGCATAAGGAGAGTGAAGCAACACTGATGATGTGTGAAACATACTCTATACAGGCGAATGATACCCTTATAAAGGGACCCACCTACATGTAAATGGGTCGACATTTGTAAAAAAGAATCTGGTTATTTAGAGTTTAACGAATCCAGCAAAACGTAACCTAACCTTT
>JABUQX010065584.1:20000-22500 GCA_015478945.1 Trachelipus rathkii | reverse complement strand
TAATTAGCTTCTTTTAACACTTCATCGGTGATTTTTTTCTTCATCTTTCCGATGGATCCTAGCTATTTCCACAATGTGTTGAATGTGCTGCGAGGTTTTGACGATATCCAAGGTCTTGGATTGGAGAGCATTTACAACTGGCTCTAACATCGCAGAGTACTTCGCGATCACGATCAATATCATAGCCATGATGAATGACGACTTACATGCCGCTGAATGCAACTGAAAAGCGCTTTTTCTTGTGGCGTTATTTCCTTCAAGAGAAAGGATTTCTAATGCTTGCATCATTCGTACAAACTGCTCCTTAAACGCTCTGATGCACTTGTGCTGTTCAGACCATCTGGTCTGGCATAGGCTTGGGATATTTGGCATTAATTTTCTTCGCAAGACCGACACGCGAAAAAACGTAATAATGTCCTTTATAGTACCCACAGTATTGCGGATTTCTGGTATTGTGCTCAAATCATTTACTACTAGATTTTGTTTGTGTGAAGAGCAATGAAAGAACAATGCTTTTTTATACTTTTTCCGCAATATTGCTTGGACACCTCCTTCTTTGCCAGACATCGTGGAACAGCCATCGAAACCCAAGCCCACGCATTTCTCGGGATCTAGTTCTTCAGTCGTGATAAAATCGTCAATGGCTTTCGCAATGGTTTTTGCGTCAAGCGCTTTCAGTTCTACAAAGCCAATAAATTCCTCTTTGACTTCATTTGACTCTTTGCCGAAATACCGCAACACTATGGATATTTGTTCCTTTCCAGAAATATCAGCGGTTTCATCTGCTAGTTAAGCTATACGCGCCCGGCTTCCTTTACCTTATTAACGATGCTCTTCCGTTTACTAATAGTAGACATAGATAAACGATACTCATTCTAATCTGAACTGATGATATGTGGCAATTTTTCTTCCCTTTTAAAAATGGTTTTTCAGGTGGACTGATCTCCGGCATATCAACTTACTTAGCAAATATTGCAACACTCCCTCATCATGATGCTTACCCCGGAAGCGGTAAATCGCTCGTACCAGAAAATGTCACACATGAAACTAAAAAATTAAAGAATTATTTTTTATTTTCTTCTAATTATTCTTAGAATGCTGGTTAATTTGGATGTCTACGGCACGTCCGTAGGAACAATCTTGCAGCTTCAACAGCACGTTTTATGCCACTCTGTGTTTGTATTTCCCTTACAAACCGCATCAACATCTTTATATTTAGTTGAAAGGTCTTATTGTTAGAGTCTAGGAAAACATTCTGAGCGAACTTTTACTGGTGGAATAAAATTTAAAAAACTTGCAAAATGCTCCCTTTAGGCGCTTGGAGTATGTCAGCCAAGGTGAATATATGTCTCCAACCATTCAAAATTGAATTTCCTCTTTAAGTGGGTAGCATCTTCCAAAAAATTTTAGGTCTTAGTAACTGTAACTGTTTCTTTTTCTCAGTCAAAATCATATAGATGAATGTTCAACGTATCTACCAATATCATTTTCGTGACTGTCATCTACTGAAACGCCAGCTACGAAATCTGGACTCGTTTCAACACTCGTCGAGGTGCTGGGCCTAGGTGTGGGTTCTTGATCATGGCGAAATATGCGAGTAGGAGGGGAATGCTCTTGTGTAAGTCTTAGTTGGCAACTTATTGATATCTTCGTTTTTCACCGCTACGATTCCAATTTTATCTGAGTCTTCCTTTCAAATTTACTGCAAACAATATAATATATATATATTATTATTATACATATAATTTATATTTATATATATAATATATATATATATATATATATATATATATATATATATATATATATATATATATATATATATATATATATCTGTCACATATATTTATATATTTATATTTTATATATATATATATATTATATATTATATAACTATATATATAATATATATATATATATATATATATATATATTATAGATATTTATAATATATATTAATATATATTATATATATTAGGTTCTACTCTGTAAATCTCTGCCACATCATGGTCATGGGGTTAATAATTTTACTAGCATTCAAAGATGTTAACAAAAAAAATTAAAAGTATAGAAAACTATGTTGAAAACCACTAATTTCTGTGTTGTAATGAAAAATAGTTTTTTAAAATGAAGCTAACCTCATTTGGACAAGGAACATCATGTGTTACAAAATTCCTACTTTTAAGAAGTAAATACACAAAATTTTATTAATATTTAAAGTAAAACGTGCGTACCAAGGAATCTCCTAATATTCATGATCTGATGAAATTGAACTATAACTTTACACTGAGGTGGTGTTGAATTATAGAGTGGTGTCACGGAGTGATAATTTCAATGCTACTTTGAAGCCTTAAACACTTAATAAAGAATTGATAATCCGACTGAACACAAAATCTAGAATTTATATATACATATTAACCTTAAAAAAAAGCATAGATAGAATAACAACACAGTTCTTATATGCAAATTAAAAGAGCATATAAAATGAGTTAGAAGACCT
>JABUQX010065584.1:0-2500 GCA_015478945.1 Trachelipus rathkii | reverse complement strand
TTTTTTCGAATTGAACTTTGTATTGAAAATCGAATTGGTTCTTGATAGATTGTTATAATAAGTTGGGTCTTTAATAACCACATATTTAATTAAAACGTATTTGAAGATTTCTAGGTTAAATCTTCTAAAAACAGACTAGTAAGTTAAAACTTGTGCAAATAAAACCTTAAGCTTTATGAAGGTTTGCGAAATTGTATTGGAAATGATGCGATTTTGGTATCTACAGGCTTGATAAAACCAATTGTGACTTTGTAAATAGATTGGTATAGTTTTGTTAATATTTGAAACTTCTTAAATAGTTCACGATTTATGTATTGAAAGTTTAAATTTTCGTGAAGCTTTTCTATGCAATTGAAGTAAGTTGACCTAAGATTCTTTAAAAAGAAATAAACATCAAGAATAACATCGGATTTTTAAGAATTGGTATGCTGGTTTGTATAAGTAACTTATTAAGAAAAACCATAATTATTTTGGAGACTGGAATGCAGTATACTTCAAGAATCATTTGCAGTATTTATTAGAGGTGCGATTTGAAGATATAGTTTGGTTACGAAGAGGCAAGATTTTATCACCAATTGAAATTAACTCAATTAAGAAAAATAATTAAATAAAACATTACGTAATAGTGAAAGTAAGGATTGACAACTAGAAAACAACTTAATATTTTATTGAGTTCTTCACGTATATGAACGATAGACTTGTATTCCGATATAAAGTAAATATAATTAAGTTGAAATAAAAATAAAGTTAAAACACCTTGGTATATTAAGAACAACAAGGACAATTATTAAGAAAGAATAAAATAAATAAATTCGTAATACCGTTTGTTGATATAGAATAAATAAATTCGTAGTACCGTTTATTGATACGTTAAATTTAGAAATAGAATAATATGTATGGGTATGTATGTATATGTGTGTATGTGTGTATATATATAGTTATATGTATGTGTGTATGTATATGTGTGTGGGGTTTTGATAGAGTGTAGGTTTTAACCTTTTATATTTTTATATTTTATATTTTCATTTTAACCTTTTATTGTTAGTGTTGTTGTGGGTATATTCAGTGAGCGGGGTGGTGGCCTTAGGTGTTGGGAAGCACCTGGGGTGGGGAGTCCCACAAAACGTGCAGCCTGGGTGAAAATAGATATAGAAGAAGGGAAAAGATGGGGAAGAGAGAGGTAATAAGGGTGGGATGTATGAATGTGAGAGGGGTAAACGAAGATTTGAAGAGGGAGGAAGTGGGGTTAGTTTGAAGAAAGAAGGTTGGATTTGTTAGGGATAACTGAAACTAAGCTGAAGGGAAAGAGGGAGATGGATTTTGGGGGAATACAAGGGTTTGATATCAGGGGTGAACGAGGAGAGTTGAGGGGGAGGGAAGGGTAGAGATAGTTATGAGGAAAGACGGTGTGGTAGTTAAGTAAGGTTGTGTTAGCCAGGTGAGTTCAAGGAGTAATTGTGTAAAAGTGAAATTCTGGGGGGAAATGTGGGTTTTTTATATGCGCATATATGCACTAGTGAATGGAGCGAGGGAGGAGGAAGAGAGAAGAGATTTTGAATGAATTGATGAGTGCTGGGAAAGTTTTGGGGTAAATGATAAAATTTGTACTATTGGGAGATTTTAATGCAGGAGTGGGTAGGGAGGGGGTGGTAAGAATAATAGGACCAGCTGAATAGGGGAGATGATGTAAATGGTCTAGAGGTCTAGTTGTGTGTTGTAAGAAGAATGATAGTGGGGAATACTTGGTTTCAAAAAAAAGTGAAAATCATAAGTATTACATGGAAGACGTGATGGATAACGGGGGGAGGGCCGCGGTACCTGGATTATGTTGTGTGTAAATGGAAGGACTAGAGATAGAAAACAAAATATACTTACGATGTAAATAGATAAATTTAGAGGAGGCAGCCGAGAAGGGGGATATCGGAAATTCAACTATTTGTGGATGCAAAGGATTAAAGGGTGGGAGGAAGAAGGTGACGATTAGAAGGAAAGGAGAAAAAAGAGGAGAGTGGAGGTGATAAAAAGGTGATGAAAATATGGAGGAGACAGATGTCGTACAGAGGAGTTTAGAGAGAGGTAATGGAGGAATAGGATGGAGAGAACGTAAGAAGGGACGGAATTGGAGAGGAAGGATGAGAAAGGGGGAGTGGAACGAGATTTAAGGAGGAGTATGCTGAAGAGGCCATAAAAAAAGAGGAATACTGTGGCAGAAAACAAAGAAGAAACAAAAAAAAAAAAAAAAACAAAAACAAATAAGCCGTGGTGCAGCAGAAGGAAGGGAGCGAAAATGGTAGAGTGAGAGGAAGAGGTGGGTGAAAAAGGAAAAAGGAAGCACTTATGAATGAAATGGTGGGAAGTAGGAGAGAGGAAAGCTTGGAGAGGAAATTAAAAGAAGGGTAATAGAAGTAATAGGAAGGCCAAAGAGGGCGGGGATGGAGAGAGGCGAGACGAAGAAGCAAGCAAGATGTGTGTAGAAAGGTGACGGAAATTGACAATCTCT
>JABUQX010065583.1:5000-35680 GCA_015478945.1 Trachelipus rathkii | reverse complement strand
ATTTCACGATAAAATAATTGAATATTACAGTGAGTGTGTTTCGAGAAGAGAATTATGTCAAACGGATGAATTCATTCGATGGGCAGAACTTACAGAGTCTGAGATAAAAGATTTTAAAAAACGTTTAGTGTTTGTTAAACAAAGAAATGTATCTTCAGCATGTTCTTCTTTAATATTAGAAGGGAAATCTGAGTTTGTTGAGAAATTGCTAAGTTGGACCCAATTTTCAAAAGAGGAAGTCAAGGATTTTTATTTTATTTTGTTAGATGATGTTACTAAAAGGAAAACCAAGTTTTTTAGTGAGTTTCCTTTATCAAAGGACGAGGAGGAAAAAAACTACAGGAAAATTTTCAGTTTAAAAACTGCTGACGTTATTGAATATTATGTGATGAAAAACAAGTGGGATGAGGTTGAAGAAGTTTTAAATTCGCGTTTTTCATCCAAAAAGGAAATCTGCGAGTTCAAGAAAAAGTTTCCTTTAGAAATAAGTTGGTTATATTTAAAGCTGATTTTAGATAAGAGATTTGATGATGTCGACAAGTTCTTTACTTGGTCGGGCATTGATGACAGCTTGAAAGAGGAATTACTGAAAAATATCATATTTAACAATCGAATTTACCAAATGGTTGCAACAATGTTTATGGGAAGTGAGAAAGAAATTGAAAGATTTTTGAACTGGCTCTTTGCTAATGATTTATTGTTGAACAAATGGAAAGAAAGTTTTTTGAATTGGTTTAATGAAACCAAAGTTGAAGGAAGTTGCTTTTATTCCGATTGTGAATCGCAAATAGATATCAACTCATTTTGTTCTTCATGTGAAGAACAAAATGAGTTGTGTTCTTCATGTGAACGTTACAGTCCATCTTCCAAAAATATTCAGAATTTCATCGTTTGATGGGCGATCATGTCATTTATATGGGAATTTCAGATAGACATGTCAACTCAACTTCTCTTGAAATTACACCTTGCCAATCTTCTATTAAGTCATCATTCTATTATTTTTGAATTCCTGTCTGATCGGTTCAAAAACTTTTTTTTTTTTTTACCTAATCTCAAAAGGACAGAATTTAATGCACCAAATGTCTGACTCTCTTTTAATGTTGTAAGGTTAAATAATTTTATTTTTTGCTTTAAAATTTTAAATTCTCCTATTTCAATTTTGTATTTTTTTTCTAGCTTTTAATTTTTTAAAGTTTTACATATTTTATATACGTATGAAACTAATAAATGTAGAACTTGTTTAATTTTATTTTTCCACATACAGTTTCAAACCAAGAGAAAAAGTTTTATTTAAATTTTTACTCCATTTCTTGTAATTATATACTGAAATTACTATCGATATTTCCATGTTCAGTGGTTTAAAAACATGAAAAGTAGATTTTGGAATTCGAGAGATCATCATTGGGCCTCCATTCAGTTCCCCATACACTGGGGAAACAAACCTGCTGCAGAACAGATGTAGCCCACAACCATATCACCCTCATAAACCATACAACTTCGCTCCTTTTCTATGTACCATTCTTCTCGCTTGATCTACACTTCATTCCTTTTTACACACTATACTCTTTTTCTTAGGAATTGTTTGTCACTCCTAACACAGAACTGTGTACTAATTATTACACCAGTTTCTGTTTACTATACATGAATTATCGGTAAAACATAACACTTCAAAAACCATAGTGCACTTAAAACTTGAGTCCCTTTGCATTCACCAAAAATTTAATTGCACCAGACACCTTACTACCACTTACAACTTTCCTACTACGCTTACCATCTTGCGTTCCATTGTCATCCAACATATAACCTAAATATTTAAATTCAGTTACCTGTTCCAGGTGCTCACCATCAGTGGTGTAGTGGAGCGGGAACGCGTGGGAACGGCGTTCCCACACTGGTTTTCCCACAGTAAAAAAAAAAAAAAAAAATAGAAAATTTATTGCTGAATATTGATTTGGTAGGTAAAAAATGATTGATGTAAATAAATATAACTTCTCGTTTCATGCAAACATTTTGTAAACTCGATTGATGTTGATCTTAAATAATAATATGCAAAATATCACTAAAATGGTATAAAAATCCCTCAAGTGGAAACACTGTCGCCTGGCCGTCGCGCATCCGGCGTTCGAGTGTTGACCTGTCTTTCTTCAATATCTTGACATTGTGCCTGTGCGTTACGTTAGTTTGCGTTACGCTTTACGTTGTTGTCTGTAGCCGCTGTTAATAATAAATAATCAGACGAACTGAATGGTGAACGCAATTACTGTGTCAGTATGCATTATAGAATCGTCAAAGATAAATAAAAAAACACTTCTATTGGTCTCCCCTAAACAACAAAATAAAGGTATAGGCGAACATTTAACCGAGGTTTCAGATAATAAAAGTGGTTTACCGGCAACAGCTGTAAGTTCTTCATCTTCGGCAACACCTGACGCTGAAAATGTATCAAATGGCCTTCTATATGGCCTAAGGATATGTGGGAATGCAAAAAAGAAGCGTTCCTTGGTTAGATTGCAAAAACGGTAAATTAGGCTGTACATTACCTAACTTGTAGCCACAGTATTCCTACCAATCTTAATCGCGTTACGCCTCTTCCCAAAAGACAGGAAACGTACTTCCCCAATTGTCTAAAGAATGGTGTGCATTTACAATCACTTTCAATGGGTCTAATAAGTCTGCCCAACTTACTTCTTTAAGAAAAAAAAATTTTCCTACACAAACAATCAGCAGGCCACTTGACAGCTGAGACCATATCTGCTAAGGCGGATAAGGAAACTATTGAAAATGTTTGTGATAAAATGAACATGTCCAACCTCGAATCTACCATAATAATATTTTGATCAGCTTACTACTTGGCGAAAAATGATAGACCTTTTTCTGACCATTCCGAACTTTTGGAACTTCAGAAATTGAATGGTGTGGACATTGGTGTAGGATTACACTCTAGATTTAGTGCAACTGAAATCATTAACCACATTTCTGATGAGATAATAATACGATTATTCAACAGATTAAAAGCATTTCAGATAAAATTTCAATTTTGATTGACGAATCTACAAGCTTGAATGATAAATCTACTTTGATCGTTTATTTAAAATGTGAAACCAGCAAATATCTTCCACCAAATGTCTTATTCTTAGACCTGATTGAATTGGCTTAATAAACTGCTTATTCTATTTTTGAAGCCCTTTTAGGTTGTTTGAAAAAACGGGTCTACAAGGGTCAGACAGGAGAGAAATTTAGTTACATTTGACTGTGATGTAGACCTATCGACATGCAAGGGAAAAAAATCTGGCGTCGTAAGAACAGCATTTACAGCAATTCCAAAATACTTGTTCGCCTGCACTATATGAACCATAGATAGAGTTAGCTGTAAGTTGATTCAATCATAGATGTGGGAGCTGTTAACACTGTTCAATTTTTATGGATAAGCTATACACTCTTTATAGCCAAATCACCTAAAACCAAAGGAACTGCCGACGTGTGCTACAGTGAACTGGTGATTTGCAGCAAAAACAAAAATTGGTCATTATTTTGGGTTACGAGATGGGTACTCCAGTTCCTTTAAAACAGTAACGCGCCGTTTGGTATGGCTATCAAGCATTGTAACTCTCATTTTAAGAAGGCCCAAGAAGGACAAGAACAGGAACTAACAAACGGAATGATGCGATGTACAGAGGAGTTGATTACAACGTCTGAACATCAACCAATTTCTGTATCAGATTTGTGCGATCATTGTATGACTATTAGCAGAGTTGTCAGCATGGGTTTCAGAATGTCTACAAAAATAGGCAAACAACTGTAGTTTATGCAGACAAAAAATTGTTTTTTTTTTGAGTGCCTTAAAGAGAAAACCTGGCCTAAAGGCCTAGAGGACCAAAAAGAGCATAGCATCGATGGTAACTTTTTTCGGTGTCCCCGCTTAACCAGTAAGTAGCAAAAATTGTTATTAATAACAAACAGTTGCTAGTCAAGTGTCATTAACAACCTTAATTGAAAGCTTTTCACCACTAGAAGCAGCAACGAACCATTTACACGGACCAACAATCACGAAAAAGAATACATTTCACTTCTTTCAGAATTGCAAGTGCTTGAAAGCAAAAGCTGGCCTCCCAACAAATCAGTTGGGTTATGCAACGCAAATGGAAATCAAAACTGTCAAGATATAGAAAAATATTTTAAAAAACAAGATGAAAAGAATAGATCTATATTAATAATACCTCCATTTACATTTGAATAAAACACTGTTATTGCAATGTCTCAGCACAGCTCATTCTGCAGTTTTATCAGAGTGCGAACGGGGTTTTAGTCATCATGAATATAATAACTATCGCCAATAGAACAAGCAAGCGACCAATCGAGCACGCGTGGTCAGCCCTAATGTTTTCAAGCTTGACATGGGCACCAAATATCGAGACTGGGAAGCCCAAGAGCATATACGTCAGACATGGTTACTGACAACACCGCGTAGCTATGATGATACTATAGAACTCGACGAGCTAAAACATGAACCCGACAAAGAAGAAAACGCCTTTGCTGATTATTTGTAAACGGTTGGATTATATTTTCTTGGATTTGTTTTATTTCTCTCTTTGTGATTTATGGAATATGTTTTATTAAAAAATGAGGTTATGTTAGTAAGGTTAGTATTAACCTACAGTTAAGAATAGTTGAATATTAAGTAATAAACTATATTTATGATTGTATTGTAAAATAATAAAGTAATCTATAAAAATATGGTTACTATTTTTTTTATTTTTCTTTTTCCTATAAGTATCCATAATTATTTAATAAAATTTAATTTAATAATTAATTAAATAATTAGAATAATGTAATAATTAATAAATATTATTTAATATTTAGTCAGCGAGCTCAGGATACATTTTATGCAATGTTGTAGGCATTCTCGGAAATTGGGCTCCACTACGACTTTCCATATAATTTGACAAATATATTTAGGCGTTCCCACACTGCAAAATTGCACTACACCACTTGCCACCATCAACATGATTTTCACCCTTTTAGGGACTCTCCCTCACCTACATGATCTAGCAAAATATCATACCCATTCTGTCTACACAACCACTTTATTGCGTTCTTCATTCATATTGGATTCAGGAAATACCACATAAGAATATTTATAGTGTTGGATAAATTTGCTTTTATTTTATAGCTTGCTTGTTGTGTTCATATTGAACAGTGTTCCTCCACAAGTGTGGGCGAGAGTCCTCACACCTCCCTCTAGATAGTAAACTTGTCTTGATATGGATATTGTAATGTATGTAATTGAATATCGAATTTAAATTACATTCCAAAATAGGAAAAACATCATCATTTTTAAATTACTTTTCGTAAGAAGTGACTGAATAAGATAAACTTTGTCTTTTTATTTTACCAAACATTAGAGATATTTAAAGAGAGTGAGAGACTATGGATAAGGTTACCATAATTTTCTGAACGAAAAAAATCGGGAACACCTACCGAGCTAACAACATCAATATATATATCAATATATATATCTATATAATTATAGTATATATATATATATTATATATATATATATAGATATATATATATATAATATATATATTATTAATATATAGTATAATTTATATATTATGTATCGCACGAGGCGATAGATTTAAAAATGTATATATCGATTGACAAAAAACCTCATGCCCTGAAAAAATGTATTAGATATTAAACATTATATATATTCAGGGCGTCAGCTAGTTTTTACATGGTAGGCAGATAAATATATATATTATATATATAATATATAATTATTAACTATATATATATATATATATATTATATATATATATATATATATATATATAATATATATATTATTAGTTGGGATGTTATAAAAGAGAAGAACATTTTAATTTGCGGTAAACTCTTTAAATTGTCTCTACTAATATATATATATATATATATGATATATAATTATATATTATTAGTATAATATATTTATAATATATATATCATATATTATATATATTAATATATATATATATACATACTATATATATAAAATATATAATATATACTATATATATATTATATTATATACTATAGAAATTAATTAATATTGCAAGTGAAGGCAAAATATGGACGCACGAAGGTACATGAGGGGGAGGCGGCTAGGACTCAACCTTAACATCATTGTACGTTATACGATATATTTTATTCTCAAGCTTTATTTCCTATGTGCCTAGGAAAGTTAAGGAGTGTATAGGGAGGCAAAGCTTAAATAGCTCATTTTTGGTTTTATATTTCTTTAAGATTTGTAGATTAATTTTTTGGTTCTTATTATATTAACATTTTTTATAATACTTTTTTATTTGTTTTTCTTAATTATTAATTGTTCTTAAAAATAAATAGCAATGCACTACCCAGCCTATCCCTTAACTACGCCACTGATTATATATATATATAATATATATTATATATTATATACTATATATATATTATATATATATATATATACTATAATATAATATATATATATATATATATAATATATATATATATATATATATATATATAATTATATATATATATATATATTATAATAGCAAGATGGATGACCAAGACATATTTAAACATTTTAAAGAAATATTTATTACGGACTAGTTCGGGGTCAAGGCAACAGCTTCCCATTTCAAGTGAGAATACCCCAATGATACAGAATTATACAAAACAAAATAATATAAACTAAATAAATAATATTAAACTATTTTGATAAAGAATGATTAAAGTATAGAATAGTGAAAAAGTTCACGAATGAGACAAAATTCACTTCAGTAGTATTAAGCTATAATATTTAAATTTCATTTAATTTTTGGTTTAAGATGCCAAATATAATAAGGTTCCAAAAAAGAAAGGTCAGGTTCCTCAGGGCTGGGCTAATTACTAAAAATTTTATCATGATATTGATGCGTTTTCATGGAGAGAATGAGCCATTTATAGCCGAAAAGGGAGGATGGTGAGATGATCTAGGGTTCTAATATGATATACCCTTATGTTCTTTGCAATACGTGGTTGGAAAGGTTTCTAATAGTGCTTATCCTAATGTAGGTGCATCACAGTCACCACATTATGATTGAGTAAAATTATTGAAGAACACAAAGGAATAAGGAAGTTTATCTTTGAATCTAAATAACTTCCAATTTTCATTTCACTAGAGAATTATTTAATTAAATTTGAACTGAGGAAAGTTTCTTTTTAAAAGTGAATCAATTTTACGTCGAATTTCATAACTCATTCTTCCCATGAAAGGTAACTTCATATACAGGATATCCTTGGGAACTATCATCCTAGTAAAAGGTTTATTTGTAAATTTTGAAGACAATAATTTACTGAATGTTTAATCAATCAAAAATTCTGGAAACCCATTCTTCATAATAACGATTTCAGGGATTCTAGTTGATTTGAGAGATTGACATAAGAGGATGAAATCTTTGTATCCTCTATTCAAACAAGTGTCTGATAAGTTAATTTTAAAAAGATGAGGAATGGAAGAATTTAAAATTTTATTTTTCAATCCCGTAAAAGTAGGTTTCCTGAAAACGCTAGTGGGGGAATTTGTTGTCATCCCTTATAATACTTTGATATCAAAAAGCCAGACAATTATGCCTTCTCAACATTCAACCGTGATTGACTATTCGATGTTTGAGTGATGTATTGGTAAAAAATATTGTCAATATTTTTTACGAAATACATCAACGTCCAAACATCCGAATATCAAATTCACGGTTGATGTTTGAGAGGATAATTGTTGGCTTTTCTTGATATCAAAGTATATAAGAGGATGACAACAAATTCCACACTAGCGTTTTCAGGAAACCTACCTCTTACTGGAATTTGACAACTAGAATTTAATTCTTTCATTCCATCATCTTTTTTAAAATTAAACTTAATCAAGACACTTTTTGATAGAGGATACCAAGATTTCATCCTCTTATGTCAAATTTTCAAAATGAACTAGAATTCCTGAAATCAGTTATATTATGAAAGAATGGGTTTCCCAGAATTTTTGATTGATAAAACTTTCCGTAAAGTACTTTCTTCAAAATTTACAAATAAACCACTTACCTCGGATGATGTTCCCAAGGAGATATCCTGTATATGAAAGTTACCTTTTCTGGGAAGAATGCAGTTATTGAAATATTCGACCGTAAAAATTGATTCACTTTAAAGAACTGTTTCCTCAGTTCAAATTTAAATTAATATTCTCTAGTGAAATGAAAACTTGGAAGTTATTGCTTAGGATTCAAAGTAAGCTCTTTCTCATTTATTAGGAATACATGCATTAATTTATCAATATTAAAGGGGTGACTGTTGATGCCCACCTACCATAGAAACTATGTAGAACCTTTCCACACATCCGTATTGCAGAAGCATAAGGGTATATCATTTAGGAACCCATAGATCATCTTCACCATCCTCCCTTTTCAGCTATAAAATGCTCATTCTCTCCATGAAAACCATCATAAACATGATAACAATTTTAGTATATTAGCCCAAGTTGAGAAACTGATCTTCCTTTGTTGGAATCCTTATATATTTGGCATCTCGTAAATCCAAGATAAGCGATTATAGCAATAGCATTATACTTTATAGAGATACTATAATGAAATAATGATACTTCTTTCAATGAAATCGACTAGCGTTTACTTGAGTAAGGTCGTTAAAATTGTTTGTGCGTCATTTACTATGTTTAACGTATATTCTGACATCAGGTTTTTGTAACTGTAGTGTCTATTATTGATGTTCGAAAATATCAGTTTAGATGAACCAATCATTAAATCATTATCATTTTATGATGGTCGAATAAGTTTTGTTAGAGTTAAAATTAAGAGTTACATTTTACGTTCGCGTCTCAGCCAAATCATGACTACCAGTACAATATATAGACGTAGAGTTAGGAATCATAATGCCACAATCAAATGAAATATCATACTTCTCTAATAGCAATCACTATGTAGTTCAGTTGCAAACCCATTGCAAATAACGGACTCGAGAAGGGACAGGCCAAGCTACTTGTGGTGCTGCCCTCGACAATCATATCACCACAGAAGAACATCACTCTAGGATATTCTACTGTTATTTACTAGAAGAGATATACTTGTTATATAAAAATGAGACTACATAAATTATTAATCTTCTAAACTTGTATATAAGTGCGGTTAAACATTCTTAGGGCTAAATACATATAATAAATGTCCTTAACATGACAACTATATCAATTAAAAAACTTCGATATCGCATTATTCTGAAAGGACAAAAAGCATCTCTACACAGAAAATCAATAATAATGAATAGTGAAACATAATGTCTATTACATAATAAAAATACATAAAAAGTATTAAAGAAATGAATATATAAAAAAATAAATAAAAGTATTTTTTTTTAAAACAAATAGTTTTTAAAGAAAAAATTAAAAAAGTAAATTAACAGTATTTTTTTAAAAATAAATGGCGTTAGGTACCTATAATAGTTAAAAAATATATATAGCCTCTAAGTATCCCAAATTTAAGAAATGAAAGATAAAAAAAAAAAGTACCTATTCCTCCTCTCATCATACTCATATATAATCAGAATATTATATGTAATTATAAAGTAAATATTTTACCTCATATTACATAAGCTTCGTCCTGTTTACGTTCTTATGCGTTTAGTAGATTACTATTACTGTGGTTATTAGATTATAAATACTTATTAATTATAATATTATAGTTGTTGTTAATTACTTTGCTTATAACTATATATATATATATAATATATATAGTTATTTAGTAGTTTGTTACGTATATTGTATGTTTATTATATTCTTTGACTTACAGATCTATGATTATGTTAGTGACTTTGTAAGCCAAAAACTTTGTTTAACTAGTTGTGACATATAATTAATTCGTATTGATCAGAATTTGAAAAATTAATTAGAGTATAAACAGGAAGTGTATAGGCAAAAGACACATCATGTTAATTCAAAGAAATGACGATATTGTATCTTAAAAAATCGGGAACGAAATATAGTTATTTATTGCGGGAAAACTGTTTCTCTAAATCGGGAAGATAGCGGTACGAATTTGGGTGTTTCAAAAACGGATATGAGCATCGTCCTACGTGTTCTAAAAGATTATCGGCGAACTTGTTAATGTTTAGCGGAATATTCATGCACTGATAAATGGATTATTATTAAGCACTTTTTAGATCATGAGTGGAGCAGGAAACCTAATATTAAATTAAGTTCTTTTTTTAGTGTTCTAGTAAATGGCCTAAGAAATAGTTATGCATAGCTTATATTTAAAGTGTTATAGAAGAGTGCAAATGTAATGCTTGATCAACAATAGTTCTATTCGATGTTATTATCTATAATGTTTCTAGGCAGTGTAATTAATGTTAATTCAGGGAAAATATGGGATTGGTATTGAACTTGAGAGAGTAATTTCCCTTAGTCTGAGATAAATTGTTGTAAACTTTGTTTAAATTATGAGAAACGTAAAAAGTAGAGCAAATATGTTAAGAGTAGAGATATAAATGGTTAAGTGTGCCTTTATGATAATTCGTTCAAACTTCTATGCATGTATGCAGCTTTAGACTCGTTCTATGATTTGATCAAAGGAATTAGCGCAACTTTGATTGAAAATTAATCGTAACACAGACTCTACATTCGAAAAATAAACCATAATGGGTATATATTAACGGTCTGTCGGGTGAGAGCTTAGCATTATATGCGTAGTTCAGTTTATGCTATGTTTTGCTTATTGATTTTGAAAACTTAGTGTTACGTAATGAAGCAAATTCGAGAGTTCATTGTGATCAGGGAAAGATGACAATAACACAAAGTATTTGAATAAAAGTAATTGTGTAAAATACATATAAATTTATTGTGTTCGTTAAAAAAGCTTATCAACATTTATTAGACAGAAGATCTTGTTAAGCGAAATAAATTGTACAGGGAGGCGAGGTTATCGGTACAGTATTCTTTGGTCGACGTGTACATTATTAGACATAAAACTCATTGAAGGGTTTGGAAAGTTGAGGTAACCAATAAAAAGTTTTAGATTAAATCTTATTGTAGAATTATAGCTAGATTCTAATTTTCATGCAATGGTTGCAGAATTTTTGTTCGTTCCTTTCATCTCAGTTATAATAAAAAAGAACTAATATTATAATGATATAAAAAATAAATTTTAAGTATTAATGAAATGATACTATTCTTTAAGAGAGTATAAATATCCAGGATTGTGTAGGAGGGAAGGGTTGTGGTTTGATTTTAACTAGAATTTTCATCATTGGTATAAGATGGTAAAAACGTACAAATATTACTATAGATGGTATAAATATTTTTGCAAAAGTGCTAAAAATTTATGTAAAAGAGAAACGAGAAAACTGTATTCATATAGCGTACCATAAAATATATATCAACAATAATGATAGATATATATTTAGAAATAGTTTATTCAATAAGTGGTATACATGAATCAATTAGATCATAGATTGGAGATGATATACGTGAGCTGAGTGGAGGCTGGGAGGTGGGAGCTGGGAGGTCGGAGCTCTGGAGCTCAGTGATGAGAGATCGAGTTCTTGCTTGGTAGAAACTGTAATATAAGGATAAACGTAAATTTTTATATGTTATATAAACTTTAATAAAGATTCAAATAAAAAATTGTAATGTTTGTTTATAGTATTTGTTTTTTTGTTTAATAAATGGTGTATATTATATAATTATATACATATTATCTATAATATATTTTTATGTACTTTTTTTTTTTATTACTAAACTTCTAATATAATATATATTTTTTAATGTTTTTTCAATTATTCTTATAAATTAACTAATAATGTTTCTAAGCTTCATCTTAATATTTCTTTTTATTCTTTCTCGAATTGATGCTTGATCATTCGAATCTTCAATCTTAAGATAACAATCATCCACTATTTATGTCAAGTTTTATCTTTTCTTTCTTATTTCCAACAAACGAATGTACGTAGTTTGCTTATTCGTCCCTCTCTCTTTTTGGACCTCAATTTTTCCAAAAAAAAACAGACTAAAATAACAGGATTCAGAAAATTAATCTTTTAGTTTAAAACTAATAACTTTATAAAGCGGATAAAGCTATTCAAACTGTAAAACCAAAATATATGAAAAGATTTGTGTGTAAGTTAATACAATTAGTATTATGAAGCGCATCATGGTAATAAATCCATTACGTTCGAAGAATTACGCGTGTCTGGATAGTTGCAGGGTTAGACTTGGGGATAAGTCAAGTGGCAATTGCTCTAGTAACTGCCTAGATGTATACCAGCGCTCAAGCATTGGTGCGTCAGAAGAGCAGCTTCAATCTCGAGGATTGAACTCACATGCTTCGTCCACGAGTCTCAAAGAGGCTCTCAATTTTTCTCCAGCGAGGCTTTTCATTTAGTAGCTACGTGTAACAGGTGTCCCAACCTTTGGAGCGCACTCTCAAACGTGCTTCCAAGTTTCGCAATTTATGTCGTTATTGTACTTATCAAGTGAAAAAACGAGCTTCATTACTCCGTGTGTATGTTCGGTCTCTGTCTTAGCCTCTTGAGATTTATATTTTAACGGGCTACGTCATCCTTCTAGCGTAACCTATTATTTCAATTTATGAGCACATCGTCCACTGGAAAAAATATGCAACTAATGATTAACCATAAGTCAACACTTTTTCTAAACCTTGGCCTACATTATTATATAAATTTGAGTAAGTATTGTTAAACACAATTATCGTAATGTTATGCATTGTGGGAAAAGAAATTACTCCTCCATTCTCAGAGGAATCATATCAGGTATTCATTCCTTGCATTCTATAGGTACTCAAATCGCTCCCATCACTTTCCATTGATACACACCTTTAATTCTGTAGGTGGACTCTTCGACTCTCATATTTTGCAAATCATAACCCACTACAACAGTAATATCCTATATTATTTTGGTGATAAAATCAATAAAATACCTATGGAAATAAATATATGTCAACGAAGTCGGATGCAGATTCTGTCATATATTAGAAATACCTAGTTGACGTGATTTATTTCGAGATGATTGAGTGACGGGATATGTGTTCTCTCATATCTTCCTTAAACCGATTATTGGCTTCTTAATTTTTATCTAGTAAGTTGGCATATTAGGAAATTATGCCGGTATTTTTATTGCAATATAACAATAATTCTATAATGACATAATAGAGAGGGAGGAAATCAGCGTATTTTCTATGTGTCCACGCAAATAAAATTGCTGTATAATTATCCAATTCATTTTATTATTATATATAAATTTCTAGCTGAATATATATATATATATATATATTATAGCACGCTATTTATTATTAATTATTAGTAATAATTAATTATTACTGATGGTGGTGCTTGAGTAAAGATAGGATATATATATATATATAATTATATATATATAACTATAGCATATATTATATATATATTATATATTATGTATTATTATTATATATATATATATATATATATTATATTATAATAATATATAATATATATATATATATAATATATATAATATTTATATTAATATATTAATTATATTAATATATTATATATATATATTAATTATAATAATAATATATATATATATATATATAATTAATTATATATATATATATATATATATATATATATATATATTAATATATAATATCATATATATTAATATTAACATATTATTATTTATATTATTTTTTTTAATACTGAGTTTAACATATACTACACAGCCTTATATCATACGGCATAAGCCCTATAATTCAAGATTATAATATATTATAGTATGGGTATATATATGATTTAGTAACTTATATATACATATGTTAAATAAATATCTAATAACAAAAAAAATATTAATAATACATAATACAATCAATAAACTATCGACTCAATTAAGAGTAAATGAGCACAGACCGCTTATTGTGCATTTTAAATAGTTGAAGAAGTTAAAAAATATGTTTGACAGTAGAAAACACAGAAGAATGGATAAGAAATTATTCCTTACTGAATACAAGATGTGGCAAGAAGAAGGAAGCACTATCAGCAATAACCCAAGTTTAGTAAATATAGTTATTATTTAGTTTAACCACAATTAATCCAAACACAAATATATACTTACAATATATAATATTATGCTACGAACACACATACATACTACCTATTGAGTTAGCTACGAGAGTTGACTCTCTGTATAAAAATATATATAGGTGGTGGTACGCGATGATAAGCTCCCTCGAGCACCTGAGCTGCCGCTGCTATATCATATATATATATATATATATATATAGTATATAATATAGATATTATATATTAATATAACTATATATATATATAATAATAATATAATATATTATAGTATATATATATATATATATAATATATTTATATATGTGTGGCGCATCTGAACTATTAGTCTGCCCGAAAAATAATTTGCGGAAATATAGGGATGACGAATAAAGATAGGCCACCCCTCTCGTAGAGGCGCGATATATATTCTATCAGCTGTGCTAGAAAAAGAACTTAAATGTTTTTAATTTATGAGAGACTTAAAAAGAAGTATAAAAAAACTTGTTTAAGATATTATTGTAATTTTTTTTAATTTGTTTTAAAAAAAAACAATATTAAACTATTTTTTTTTTTATAAGCCTTTCTGGTTCTCTGTGGTCTCCGCCGACGATACCATATTCTAAGAAAGAGACCGGTATACCAAGTTTCGTCTTCTATGTCAAGTAGATTACAGAGTTCTGAGGGCTCGCGCGACCCCCCTGATTTTAATGGGAATGGCAAATGCTATTAACCGACGAGTATATCTATGAACGTCGAGTCACCTATACTAAGATGAAGCGATGAGGTCACTATCCTGAGTTCAGCTTTCTATATAGGCGTCAAAATTTAATGTTGAGCATGGAGGCATGAGAGTCCCACCGAACAGCAAATAGGGTGTCAGTCAGCAGCCATTGTAATCAGTAAACTCTTCTCCAGTAACGAATTGATCTTTTTACAGGCCAGCCATCTAACTACCTTCCAAACTTTTATGAACCACACCACGGATTATATTCGCGAGGTCGGAGGGCATTCTGTTTCGGTTCGATGTGAGGTTTTCCAAGACTTTTTTTTGTTTTATGTTAGCGGAGCAAAAAACGGGGATCGCGAAGAGAGGCACCGTAGCTTCCCGTGATAATAACTGAGATCGCGAATCGCAATGAGAGAAGAACACGATTCCTTCCGAGAGGAATCGTTTTCGACTTTCAGATGCCGAATCTTCGGACGTAATAAATAATAATAATAATAATTAAAATAAAGAGTGAGAAAAAATACCAAGATAATATGAAAATATTAAACTATATAAGGAATAAAATGTAATAATATAAATAAGTAATGTGTGATATAGGCGATGCGTTGTCTCTGACGGCGCTCGACGACGCTAACGTATCTCGTCGTACGAACTGATGATTATACTCAATCTTACGCTCGATTCCTTAAATGAACATTTATAGCCTAGAATCTTCTCGACAAACGCTCATTAAATCGCGACGCAACACACACAAGCCCGTACGCGCGAGATATACTCGTCCGACGGCCATCGAGGAGGTACCTCCACCTCTAGAGATACATCTATGCAGACTTTGAAATTTCGTTGTATCAGTTTATGCATAACAAATAATCAATAGAATCGGTATATTACAAAAGTATTCTAAGGGTGCGACGAGACTCTATTCCTTCAATCGAAAGAAGTTCGGCTTTCGTCATGAAACTCTAGCGTATCAAACGTACTGAGGAATGGAGAAGTACTTGAATCTTTTGGTTCGCCAGAAATTCCATAATATGACAGCTCAGTGCAGATGGGCGTTATTTAGTAGTAAGTACAGATATAAATAATATTGGTTTTTGATATAAATAGAAATATATAATATAATAAATATATAAAAGATATAGTATAGTAAATATATATTATCTATGAAAGTCTAATATCTAATATGCATTATAAATAGTAATATGTTAGTGATAATATAGAGGGAGTAAATACAGACCATTTGTGAGTATAAATATATAAAAAGAATCGATACGCAAAGAAAAGAGTTTAGTCGAGTCCGTACTGCGATAAAAAGCAGCGAATCAATAGTAAATATTTGAATAAAACAGGCAGGTCGAAGAGATAAAGCAGAACCCTGAGGAACACCAGTAGGCATTAGACTTTCATTCAACAAACATTCAAAAATATGTTCTGTTGTATGTGTTGGGTGTGAGAGTTGGAACACAAAGAATATAACCAATAAAAACTTAACATTTTAGAAAAACTAACATTCAAAAAGACTATCAATAATTGGAAAAGAGCATCAATAATCTTATTTAGAGAAGGTTCGCATTGTTATATTGAAAAGTAATAGGAAACGCAAACTTAGACGCTAATTTAAAATAAGTTAGAGTTTCTATAATACTTGTGATGTAATGGAATAGATGAGAGTGATGAGAGAGAGAGTGTGAGAGAGAGAATCCGTGGTGTTATAATAACATCAAGGCAAAAAGTTGAAGAGGGTGAAAACATAATTGAGTATCTAATAGGCGATTACCTATATTACAAATATATATAGTAGTTAATCTATATATATAGTGATCCATATAGCGTTATACGTTCAAACCACTAAGGTAGTATCAAATGAGCTATATTATTTTTTTTTTGTGTATTTTTTTGTTTTTACAGAGTAGATAACCACCACCGCTCACGGGCAGGGCCCTAATCAAAGCGACGCGAGCCACGCGTGTTACTATGCTAATTTACGTCGACAGGACGGAGCAAGCCTACGGACTGCGTAGTCCCTGAGGGGCGGGGAAAAAAAACCTTTTATAAAAAAAATCGAGTGTACGATTTCCCACCCAAGACACCCACCCACCGATTTATCTATCCCGACCCGACCAGCCGTAGAACCATGGCGACCTCCGTTTGCGATAGGGCGCGAGTGACATTCTACACCACGCGAGTACCGGGGAGCTGGCCTAGATAATAAAATATACCGGTAATAGCCATGTAAAAAAATAATGAAAAGAAACATACTCTAAGCAATGATCATTAAATATAAAATAATATACACAACCATATTATACATAGCAGATAAATTACACATTCATACAATGAACTTACCAACATATTTAACAATAATTTCATCACTGCACTATTATCAATAATATTGATGAGCAATAAAGAGAGTTAATAGTTTCATTCATCTACATAAAAAATATATCAATATAACACTAATAAAATTAATATGAATAACACTATAACATGGTAAGAAAACACATTATCAATATCACTGTTAGCACTAATTATCATTATTATCACAAGATTGTAATAGAACACGTATGTTGGGTGGCTCAGCTGCAGGTATTTTAATACGTTAATCCACAGCTGTGCAAGAGAAGGCGAAAAAAAACTGTAGTAGGAGTGCCGAGCGCATAAGTCTTTTTAATCAGTAGTTTCTCGAAATTGAAAGAGAACTTTAGCAGCGTTAAAGTTCTCGAGTGGCAGGGTTTCCTTTGTTTTTACTAACCTATCTAATTGAGTTGAATTATCCAATATTTCTAGAGCCAAAGAAGTCCTTTTTCTGTCTGTTGTCCTTAAATTATATTTTTCAAAAGAACACGTAACAAAAAAATGTTACTTCTACAGGTTTTTAAAATTGACGCGAGCATTGCCACTATAGAATTAATGTTTGACAATTAAAATTTCTAATAATTTCAAATTATATTGCAGGATAAATATTTTTATATATCAAATCATATTCTTGAGTTTGGTTCCAACGTAATATACATAAACATGAAATTGTAATTACACTTGCACTTTATTCTTGTTTCCAATGTTTTCGCCGAGGGGAGAGCATTTCACGTCTCTTCAGATTCTTCTCTTCTAGTGATGTCATTCCTGTCCACTTTCTTACATGTTATCCTTCTCCCAATTGCCCAACACGTCCTTGCGACCCAAACGACTCACACCACGAATGGAGTATATCAAAATAAGGAGATAATGTAATCATAATTACCGATTAGCCAATACCGCAACACTCCTAAATCATATATATTCACAGATTATTCTATTGAGATATAGCCCATATTAGTAACCCATAATTCAAAATGTTTATTTAATCACTAATAGTACATACTATTGAGATAACAATATATAAATATATATAGTATAGTCATAACAACTTGAATGAGAAGAAAGTATATATGTATAAGGATATATATGTTAATATGATAAGTGAGGTATATATTATTATAGTAGTGCCTGTAGCAATGAACTATACATAACTCGTGTCATACATACATCTCAAATGATAGGGATATATTGAGTTACTTAAAAATAGAAATAAGCATCATGTCAGGTCCTCTTCATTTTCCATCGTTAGGTCAGGGAAAATAAATATATAGAAGCTAAGAGCAAGGAAAAAAGCCCAGGTTCAACGCTAACTTGCTCTTGCATGTAGATACTAAGTATTCAGTCTATTGCAAGCTTCTGTACATGTCTGGGAATTTAACTTATCAGAGATGTCCTCTTACTCAATTAAGCATTCATAACCGTAACAAAATATCAATTTTTTCATCTCTTCTAGATGCAGCATGGAGAAAAATGTAGTTTAAAGTATGAATATGTGTACAAGGATCAGGGAGAAAGAAACCTTACACTTTACCTAGAACCTAGATCGAAGGACTATCGACTAACTCTTCAATATCTAGAAGACTGTTCATTCTTCATCTTCTTGAGAGTGCTTCTGAATTAATTGACAGTATTGATGTAGGTATAATGGTTTGGATCGTTGTGAAGTTTCATCACTACAATATATTAAAGATGTATCTTTTCTTCGTAACTTCTGGCACCATATTGCTCACAATCTAGGGTATCACGTATACAAAGTGTGCAGATTTTAGCTTTTTGTATGTTTGATCTAATTTAAACTTACTCCAGGTAACTAGGAAATTAAGAGTAAAAAAATCACTCAAGCGAGTCAGGAATGAACAAGTTGTCAATGAGAGAAATTTCTCTTGTTACCTTGGAGTTTTTTATTTCTTCAAGGTGACGACCAGGAGAATTTAGATGGTTGAATGAAAAGAAAGCTTGCCAGACTTTAAATTTGCTCGATTTAAACGATATATCCAAATTGAACATAGGCAGGGTAGTACCACATACTCATCGACCGATTTCTAGAGTTTGCAATTGCACTGTATTTGTGATGTGAGAAATCAGCAAGTGAATTAGCGAACTTGTTTTGAACCGATTGAAAGTCACTCCCACAGTCAACTTACAAAAAGTTGTATGATTCCACTCTTCTATAGCTGAAAGTTACTACACAATATTATCTGTCTGTTATTAATCCGATTCCGAGTTATAAAACAACCCTATTTAGCGAGTTGGAGTGAAGGCTTTTCAATATAACAGTTACCACGCCTCTGCGTACTCCACCCCTTCTTCGCAAAACTACCGATCCCCGACTCCGACTCCGACTCACAACACTTGATTCCAACACAATGGTAGTACTACTTCCCTGTAGCTAGTGTAAGTGTATGTTCAAGCGAAGCGAGAGTATATTTGTGGTGTTAAACCATCAATATACAACCCCATAATAATATATATATATTGGAATTTATTATATATAGATAGGATGAGAAAGATTTAGTCGAAAGAAGGAATGAACCTGCTTACACTATCAACGATTACGAATCACTTCTTCAGGTTATCCATCTTTATACAGTAGCAGAATAGCCGAAAGCGTCTAACACAGAGTATCAATATAAGCATCAATATATATCCAATTATAGATCAATATGCGTAAGATAACGGGAACTCCAGGAGACTACCACAAATAATTACGGATCACCCTAATCAATATAAGTGCCTAAGAAAATATCATAAGTAGTGACAGGCACATTGTCGTGGCATCCGATTGTACTCAAAAAGTATAAAGACTTATTATGCTTCAAATGGATATATTAAATATCTATTATTGTGTTATTTATTATTTTTTGAGTGATTTATTAAATAAAATAAAAACTTTTCCCCGTAAAAAAAAAAAAATAATACATGATAGGTAAATAGTCAAAGTCTTCATTAAGGATGTATATAGAGGGTAGCGTCGCCCCCAGGTCGAGATATAATATAACGGATATGCTATTACGCCCTTGTTACGCTTCCGAGAGAAAGCTAAGTTACGCTATAAAACATTAGCTCAAGCGATGATGACGAATCTCGTCAGAGACAGATTACGTCGCGCGTTGAGCGCGCGCATAATTACACATTAACACACATATATATTATTTATTATTATTATATTAATTATATTATTTAATTATTATTATTATATTTATATTATAAATTATTTATATTATTATTATTATATTATAATAATTATTATTATATATTATTTTATATTAATATTAATTATGATTATTATTAATATATAAATACGTAAGAAACTGAGAACAATTCTGAAGTCGTGAAAAAACGGATCTTGATAAGAATCGTTTATTACCTAACTCTCAAACTCTGTATATTATTCTCTGATACTATATATATACCGCTGTTATTCTTCTTCACATCCAGGTTCTAACTCGACTTTGTTTGCCAACCATGCCTCCGGGAACTTATCTGATATCTGCTAAATATAAAATTGGTAAGTAGTGGTTAGATTAGGACGTGAGCTTCTTATAGTTAACCTGATATTAACGTCCCTCAGTAGTGACCCCAAAGGTGACTACCACCCCCATTAAAAAATCGAAGTGTATCGTATTACTTAATAAGGCTGAAATTTTGAGGATGAAGGATCAGAGTGTATTTACTAGAAAGTAATTGAGTATGGTGAATCTGAGAGTTGGCTCCGCACCCGGTATAGCTGGAAGCCGGTCTATGCATATAGGTGTACCGAGTTAATAAACATTGATATTATTAATAACATAACAAATTATTGGTGTCCTTATATGGTTATCTAGACCGTGATATTGAGATCTCTGAATCCAATGATGAGTTAAAGGTCGGAAATTTCAAAATTACATAAGCTTATTGAAGAAGAAGAATGTCCCATTCCGAAGAGGGCGACTCCCCACACACGAAAAAAAAAATCACTAGAGATTGACAAAAAAACAATAGCAGGCACAAAAGCAGTAATGGGTAAGAAAGAAGTGATGATAAGTTTATAAATTAAAAGATACAAGATAATAAGTGCTAGAGAAAGTCTGGACACAGAGTAGAAAAGTAGGAGTCATTGACAGCCCGGCAACCAGCTTCCTCTGCCATCCTTCGATGCAGAGTGATTGCCGAGTTATTAAATATTTGGTAATGATACAATAGTTAGTGGTGCCCTGGTATACATGTTATTGGTCTGAGATTTCGAAATAATGTGTGCTTGTGCAGGAACCATCAAAGGAAAAAAAATTAAATAAATAATGCTAGGCTCCAATAAATAAATAAATTAAATAAATTGTATTGTCTTTTGTGATAATATTAGCGAAATTTACGTTATTTATCATAGCCCCTAAAGCGAGTAAATCAGTAAACAGTAAATCCAAACCACATCCAACCACCCTCCTGTCCAGTCGTGAACTATAAGTTGAATCTATTGATTCAAGTCAAAATGTTTTACTAAAAAATTACGTTTTTAATTACCCTAAAGCAGTAAATCAGTAAATCAACTACCATCTCGCCCAACCGTCTGGACCTGATCCATGATCTATTATATCCCCTTGCTCTGGATTGATTCAGGTCATATTTTTACGTAAAAATTGTAATGTTTACCATTACCCCTAGAATCAGTATAAATCAGTATCACACCACACATCCCAAGCACCTCAACTTCTGTTTCCCATAGCCTTGTCTAATTGATCTACTTGATCTATTGGTCAAGTCACATTCGAGTATCATTTTGATAAAACATAACATAAGAATCAGTTATTTGCATTTTATACAAAGAGCCTAAATCATGAAATCTAATATATACGCTGAAGGACACTACTAATCAAAGTGTGTTCACTATAAAAATAAAAAATACTAAATCTTTCAACCTCATGCGACTAAGGAAAATATATATATCTCTCACAAATATAGCCAAACTTAGCACATCTTAAATAGGAATAAATGGACATCTAACATTAACAATAGTCCATACTTAACAACAGTAAATAACTAACATAAATCCAAAAAACGTAATCTGGTTCACAACCTTATGTCAAGCATATTGTCGTCTAATCCATTGAGTACAACAAGTCTATTAATAATTTTACCTGAAGGTAAACATTGTGAAGTATGTAACAAAAATATTTACCATAACTTGTCTAATTATCAATACAAAAACCAGCTATAAGGCTTAGCTAACTAACAAAGTTTCCACCCAAATTAGTAATCAAAGCCCAACATAACAATTCTGTTAGAACTAAGAAATATGAATTAAGTTGACAATTACTAGCGACTCAGAAAACCTAACATATAACATCGTAAGCACGGAAGTTAGACTCTGCCTAACATAACCAATGAGGCGAGCTCCAGAACAACTTGCTCAACACAAACGTTCATCAAGGACTAACAAAGACTGCCCGCGCACACAAAAGAAGAATCTCATGTACAACTATCAAACATTATTCTTACTCAACCATGACAATGTTAATCTTACATATGTGAACATTAAGTATATAAACAACCTATCAGAAAATTTAGCATAATAACCTAATTTACGCTAAAACAGCATTATAGACCTAATGGGTAAAGACAAAACAAAAGAGAAAAGTTTTAGAACATCTGTAAAGCTAAAACTATGAACATAAACTACTTAATCATCAGCAACTAAACATGAACTAATAAGACACAGGCGTCTATATATCGAACATAGTAATAAGCGAACAGTTGAGAGAAAGATAAAACAAGTTCATTTTATAACATATTTTCATTTATGCAGATTTAATTAAGAATTATAATAAAAAACAGCTCATACAATATACATACTCATATAAGTATTTTTAAATATATTAATTCATCTAATAGAGAACATGAGTAAATTCAAGACATCATTGAGATCGTATCTGTTATATATCTCTCTAAAGATATTCAACCCCTTTGAAAAGAATGTAAGATTATAAATATCTTCAGCAACCATCATAACCATTTTTTCGCATATGTCGGATTCTAGATACAAGCACTCATTCATCTCATACAACTGAAGAGAAGTAAACTATCATATCCAAGTATAGATAGTTATTAAAACGCATACTCTTATATATATGCATATATACGAGGAAACCATCAACGATTCGGTTTATAATAAATCAATAAGTATATACACCTCCATTGTGCTCAAATTATAATGTATTTAAGTCCTTCTAAGATTTTTGTCAATCAATCGTAAGATTGCAATGTTAAGTCGTTTATTTTATAAGAACAATGCTGCTAATATTTTCATTACATGTTCGAACCTGTTGAAAACCTAATACACTGCTAACGATAATTAATGGTCACACAAATCTGATATGATAGTGTTTCCATAATAGACTCGTTTACAATCATGAGTTTTAATCATCGTCTACAACGAGAACACAACGTCATTATCTATATAGAACCACTAATTATACGCGTTCTTTCACAGTAGATATTTTCCAACTAAGAGCGTATCGAATCCATACGATTAACACACACTATATCCTCATCCCAAATGCAGCTTACGATATGTAGAAATCTGATGAATTCCATATACAAACACAAAACTGAATAAAGGTCTATTATTTGACTCCTCTGGAAAGGAAATACAAGCAAGTGTAGCGACCGCTATTCAGGTTTAAACGAATAAATATAAATGATCACATCTATGGAAGTAAACGAACTCCTCGAGTGAAAGATATCAACAACATAAGACTAGAGATCAGGGGCGATGCAATCGTATCAGCACGGCGAATAAATATCCTACTGAAAGAAAATAGAGTAATATCATAAACAAATCCTTAAAAGTAATGGACTAATTCTTTCTTTCAACCAATCAGTAAAGAAGTAAACAAGAATACAGACGCATAATCACGACCTCGATCGGAGACCATATCAGTTTCTACAGAAACGAGGTATAATTCTCTGTTTAGAGACAACAATGCGAACTCGCAACCAACACACAACAACAATAACATAGGGCTACAAAAATAAGTTCTTTATGTATTAAACCAACCAATTATGGCCAACCGTAACTTGTTTTCACCGCATTCTAACTTCAAATGACCTAACATAGCATTACCACGACGAATGAAGAACCTATAAGTGTTACATGGATTCAAACACTAAACACTACCTTCACGCTCCCCGTACAGAATACAGGCAGTCTTAGCATTAAGCTAAAGGGCTTTAATACCCATTACCTCTAAATCAACAGTAAAGTACCTAGCACAAACGTAACCTTAACCTATTCACACTGTTTTCAAACATATCTCTAACATATAGCAATTGTTATATTAAACATTAACAAATCATTGATTTACTTCGCATCGTATTATCATTTGCGATGAACAATACGCACAGAAAAATGTTAGTTCTTTATATACCAAGCACGAAATATATTGTGCAAGCATACAACGCGTTTTCACTATTAAAAAGGCTTAACATTTTGGCCTCGATATATATGAGAGCAGGAACAATGAACCGTTTGGAAAGTTTACATGCACAAGATCTAACACAAGCTTATCACTACTAATAGATCCTCCTCCCTAATCAGATAAGCCCTCCTACATCTATAAATACACCTGGAAAATAAGCACGATACATTGCAAATTAACAATACGTGAATCCTATTACATATCTTATTTTCCTAAAGCATATTTCTCTAGAACATATTAACTAATTTTTAACAATTTTAACATTTTTAGTAATAACAAGAATTATTTACTAATAACCTTATTCTATTAAATTTTATCATACAGAATCAACTGAATAATAAAAGATTGAATCATGTGAATTTACTATATATGAAATACTCATACTAAAATAAAATAAAATTGACCATCCAAATTCCAGGGCAAATATAGGAATAAAATCTTCACAAAAATTTAATTAGAAAACACATCTTTTAAAATTTGTGCCTTTTTAATTCAAATAAAAGATTTATAACCAAATTTTTTTTAAAAAAATTAGCTATTATATTTTATTTTCACTTATTATTATTTATAAAATAAAATATTAAAAAAAAAGTTAGTTCTATTTTCTTTTCTCACAACTTACAAACTGAATAAAATTTTAAATTTTTCTTTATTTAAAACCAGATCATAAATTAAATTTTTTTTTTTAAAATTTCACAAATAATTAAATAAATAATAATGCTTAAATTATTAGCAAAGCTGTAAGATACTGCAGATTTTCTGAAAAGCTTAAACATACCTCCCATCAGTTGTAATTGTGAACCTTAGGATCAGCAAAGTTTTCGAAAAATTAATTTTTAATTATCTGATGCTCACATATACAAATAAAAACTTTAAATTACAGAAACATATTTTTGTAAACAACTGAAAACGTATATTGTTGCAAATATTTTTAATCTTTAGTTTATTTTTCATTAACATTTATTTTATTTTGCAATTGCTTTTATTTTGGAAACTTCATTTAATTCATAGTTTAACAGTTTCCATATAGTTGATAAAACAAATAATATCTTTGTTTAAATTCATCGATGACACAAATTATAAAAGAATATGCATATCTCTTACCACGCTAACCTCTCTAACTCTAAGCCTAACCTTTTGCTCTTGTCTGACGACTCAGGATTGCTAACGAATTGCACCCTCTAGCACTCGTTTTGAAACGTATCTAACTATAATCTGGATTTCATAATTTCCGTCTGAAGGGCGGAGTGGGTGCTTATTTAAACATTAATTCACATGCTGTAGAGCACGTCTCTTTGAGATCTCCGAAACGCATTCGCCTAACTTCGATGCTCTCTGTGGCTCAAAAATCTTCTTCCATCTTTACTAGCAATAATCTAGTCTGTCGTGCTACTGTTCTCCTAACAGAACAGATTTTCACTTCTTTTTTGAATATGTTACTACCTCTCACGAGACTGTTATATCTTCTCATCCAAATAACTGAGGTCCTCCTATGTTGGGGTGATTTCAATGTAAAACAACACCTTGAATGGTGGGATCCTCTCATAACTGATTGAGGTGGGAGAAGCGAATCATTCAGCATTCTTCAACGATCTGGAGCAACTAATCAAAGAACCTACACACATTCCGGATCGTTCCCAACAAATTCTTGAACACACTTCTGAACCTATGTTTCACAACTAGTCCTTCTCTCTATTAATACGTACACTACCATCGCTTCCTATTAGCGTAAATTCTGACCACGAAACCTTATAAACTCTTATACTTTATACTGTCTCTCCACAGCTCCACCGCGCCTACGCGTTTTTTCTGCACTGTTGATCGGGTGGATTGTCGGGGCTCCTGCGGTCTCGCCTTCTACGCTAACGATAATTGGAATGGACTGCTGGACTCTGATGCGCTTCGGCCTTCTGTCCCTTAACGGGTGGGAGGCTGTAATCGTTGACGCGAATGAAGCAACAGCTTCATTCCTTCTTCGACTAAATATTTCTACCCTCATAATCCGATGGTTCGATCGTGGCCTGTTCTCCTCGGCCCAATCAGGCGAAGACAGCGCTCTATAACGGGGTGGAAACAATTTCTCTTCTCCTATCACTCTCGCTAATTTTCAATCCAGCTAAGGGAAATCCGTTGCAGAATACTCTTCGAACACGAGACAAGTGGGCTCTTCATCAAAAACGAAAGTGGCAGACTAACACCTCCATGGCTTTTTCTCTACTGACAAATCTTCTCTGGCCCTCTCTGCCAAAAACATCTCTAACAACCTTCTGCCCACAATCTGCCTTTTCTCCCCTTTTATTCGATCTGTATGGCTTCTGCTTGCTGAAACTACTCCAACTGAAAGGCACAATTCTCTTTCGGCCTCACTAGTGTTCCTCATAAACTCAACCCTGGACGATTTCTGGCATTCCTCCGCCTCCTCCACCTTCTCCTCTTCAGGTGTCCTTGTATTTTGCCTGTGATTACAGGTGATCGGCCGTGCCATGGGCTCTCTTTGAAGGAAAACACAGAATCTTTATGGGAACACTTTTTAGCGGGGGGGGGGAAAAAAGGCGCCCCGCCGGGGGCGTTCCCGGGGGGGGGATTCTGGGGGGCAATTTTTTTCCCCCCCCCCCTTTTTCCCGCCGAGTTTTTGAGGGAGGTGGCTTCCCGAGCTCGGCGCCCCTCCCTCGTTCAAACTATATCCTCTATGTCTCACATACTAACCTTTCCCTCAGTCCGTTGAACACGCACATGTCACCTATTCCAATAAAAGAGGCTCTGATCCTAAATCTAAAACATATCTGCCCTATAGGCTCTCACCCTGATATTCTATCCAAGATCTTCGAAACCCCTCTCTCAACTCTCACTTCTTAGACCATCTGGAAGCCTCATTCTCTTCTTTCGATCGCCAGTTACGGTTTTCGGCGTTCGAGGTCTACTTGGCCGATATGCTTTACATATTTAACGATTTAATGGGTTTCGCCCTCAGAACTACGGGAGAACTTGCGTGTGGCGTTGACATATCCAAGCATTTGACCGGGTATGGCACGCGTCCACTGCTCTCAAGCTCCCCTCCTTTGGGTTTCTCCTTCTCTTTGCTACTTATGTCTAGCTTTCTTTCAAGTCACCTCAATATCGGCTGTGGTTGATTGGAGCGACTTCTTCTTCTTTTTTCTTTTAATAGTGGTGTTCCTCAGGGTTCGTCTTATCTCCTCCTTTTCTACTTTTTCATTAATGATCTGCTCACCTTGCACATCTAAACTCTATCCACTCATTATGCGAGACTCGACCCTTCATTCTTCAACCTCATTTCAATTCGGCTCCCTCTCTTACTTCTAGAATTGCCTCTCCGTCTTAATCTTTCCGATTCTATCTCGCTGATCTGGATAGAAATTTCGATTGGGGTCGTCTCAAACCTTGTGAAATTCAATTCTTAAAAAACTTCTTTCAAATCACCCTCTCTAAAACACTTCTAAAACTTTTCTTTCTCTTTCGACGGGTCTCTCGTCTCTCCTGTTGACATATAAACATCCTTTGGCCTTAACATAACAAAAAAATGTTTTGAAACCTCAATCATCAAAACGGTTGCTAGGGCGGCCTCCAAAAAACTGGGAGTCTCTGTTTTAGACTCAGATTTTTTTTCCTCTTCTCAGTACTCCAGCTATACAAGCGGTTCATGTCGCCCTTGTATGGCGTTTACTGCCTAATATCTTGGGGGCTCTGGTTTCACGCCCGGCTTTTGGACAGGGTCGATGTCAAAAGCCAAAAGGCTTATAAACTGTTCTGTACTTTTCCAGTCAACTTAATCCTTCTATCTTTGCGGCGCGATGTTGGCTCTTTATCTCTTTTCTATAGGTACCGCAGCGGCACGTGTTCGAGGGAGATTACCACTCGCGTACCACCACCCTTTACGACGCCCTCGTAGCACAAGGGTGCTGTGCTCTGCCGACCACGAGTTTTGGCTTCCGATGTAGTAACTCCAGGCTAGTTCGTTGCGTTTGGCTTCCTTCTTTCCTGCCACATCTGTTTTGTTGGAATTCTCTTCCAATCTTCTGTGTTTCTGCTGAATTTAATCTCCCTCCTTAAAGCTGCGTCTGGTGCTCCATCTGCGTAATTACGCTAGTGGAATGAAATTTTAGCGCTGTAAACACCCCCTCCCTGAATTAAGGGCTCTGCCCGTGATGGGTGGTGGACAAACTGTAAAATATATATATACTATACTATATATATATATATATATATATTATATTATATATATATAATATATATATATATATATATATATTATATAATATATATATATATATATATTATATTATTTTTTTGGCTTTGATGTTATTGTACTTTATATGGCGTTTCGAACAAAATATAATCTTTTCATTCTTGAATTATAAATATTTGAATTGCTTTATTATTTGTTCATCTCTGCGGTAGATTTAAATGATTTAAGCTTGAGGTTTGCGCACATGCACGGGGGATATCATGCACATGTATCTGCCTATTTTAAATTAATTATAACCTTTTTGGAGGCTGCTATGCATCCAGTAATTTTACTGAGGGTGTTCCAAGATCCTCGCTTTTGTCCCCATTTAAAACAAACAGATGATGACTTCTTCACAAACTTCCTCCTAGATCCGAGTTCAGATCTTTCTGTAGACGACATGGAGTAAAGAGAGGTTGATCCTCTCTTATGAAGATCGGGAGGTTCTGAAGATTAAAGCAACAAGGCTGTTTGTTACTGTGAAAAATTTTATTCCGAGTTAAAGATTAAGACAATTTTGATTTTAACTTTTGCACAATCCCATGGAAATTTGATAAAATGAATCACACAATACAGGAACTCCTTTATGACGAAGAAATGATCCTAAGTAAGGAGAGATTGTTAGATCATTTAAAAATAATTTAGCGCAATTATAACGCACAAATAAAGTTTTAACTTTCTTTAAAGGTTCAGACGAAACCACGAAACCTAGGATGCTGAAATGGAAACACTGAAAAAGAAAATTTAGAAACACAGTAAAGAAAAAATTGAAGTTCAAAAAATTAAAAGTACTCTTGAGATTTCATGAAATTAAAGCTTATTAGGGGAGTCTGCTTAGAAAAAGAAGAGATAATAGGCAGAGGAGGAAGAGATAGAGTATACTTCTGCTAATCAGTTTATTAATGCAGATTCTTCGATGATCATGGATGAAGAGAAAAAGGTTTCTAGAAAGATGAAGATTAAAAGGAAGTTAAAGACTAATAAAGAAGTTTGAAATAACTTTAGATAATTAATTTAATTATTTTCTGTCCCCTCCTTAAATAGGGTACTGCCCCCTGTAAGTAAAAAAAAAGGTCGTGCTTTCAAAATGGTGGAATAATGTTAGCTTGCCAAGATGCGTTGAATATTTGGGTTATGGATTCCAAAGTGTTTGAAATGAAAATTTTGAGATTTTTGATGAGTGAATGAGGAATCTTCTTGGTTGTTCTTCAATCTTTTAAGTTATTTAATTGTTAATCTATTTGTGTGGATTGTAGTTTTATGACTCATTTTAGAATAGATTAACATTATAATGTTGCATTGGTTTTTGGGATGGCGAACTTTCGTTAGTTCTCTGTCTTATTTACTTGCATATATTAATGGAGAACATTGTTCGCGATGCGTCCCGGATGGATTTTTTTATTTGTTCGTAACATACTTTTGTTTGTGTTGGTTTCATGGGCTTAAATAGCTTCCGTGTAATGCTTGCCAATTTATATTCTGAATTCAGTGGTTGATTAAAGAGTATTTTTTTGTTGAGGTCTTTGATTAGGATTATTTGGTCTTTTTTGGTTGTCTGTTTTCTCGGGGGGGGGGGTTCTTTGTTTTACTAGGATGTCTATTTCAGGTGAAAAATTGGAATTAAAATATTTGCAATAGCCTTGGGGAGATGAATTTAATTTTTTATGTATTTTATATGTATTTTAGGATTGAATTGCTCTGTCGAGAGGCGGAATGTAATTCTTGTTCAATAAATTCAGTATAAGCTTGACCGATTGCTTTCTTGTAATAGGTATGTTTTATTAAGGGA
>JABUQX010065582.1:15000-17972 GCA_015478945.1 Trachelipus rathkii | reverse complement strand
TATATATATATATATATATAATATATATTATATAATATATATATAATATATATATATATATATATAATATATATATATATATAATATATATATATATATATATATTATACTATATATATATATATATATAATATATATTATTATATACGTTTTTTCTGGCACTATTGATCGGGGCGATTGTCGGGCCTTGCGCGTTCTACGCCCTAAGCTTATAATTGGAATGACTACTTGACTCTGGTGACGCTTCGGCTTCTGCCGATAAGATGGAAGCTGTAACGTTGATGGTAGGAGCAGGTTCATTCCTTCTTCGACAAATCTTTCTCTCCTCATATCCATGGTTCGACCGTGCTTGCTCTCTGGTCATTCAGGCTAGAGACAGTGCGTATCTAAAGGGTGGAAAAATTCTCGTTTTCTATCACTCTTGCTAATTTCATTCAACTAGAAATCGTTGGCAGGGATACTCTTCGACGAGCAAAAGCGGGCTTTCATCAAACAAAGTGCGCTAACCTCCTTGATTTTCTCGCCTACTGATAAATCTTTCTGGCCCTCTTGCCAAAAAAACATCTCTAACAACTCTGTAAATCTGGTCTTTCCTCTCTTATTCGATTCTGTTGGTTTCTGTTGTTAATTCTTCAACTGAAAAGGAAAATCTCTTCGGCCTCCTAATTTTCCTCTAACTCAACCCTAGACGATCTGGCAACTCCTTCCCTCCTCCTCCTCCTCCTCCTTCCTTCTTCTTTCTTCTTCTTCTCTCAGGTGTCCTATGCCCATTGCCTGTGTTACATTGGATTGGGTGCAGTGGGCTCCTGAAATCTGTGGAACGTTAGGAAAGCGGTGGCCCCGGATAAGCATTCCTCCCCGAGTTTTGATGGAGTGTGCTTTCGTGCTGACCCCGCCCTCGTTCAACTATATTTCTATGTCTCAATACTAATACTTTCCTCAGTGTTGGAAGCACGAACATGTCCAACCTGTTCTAAAAAAAATTTAAGCCTTATATTGATCCGTACTAACTAGCGCTCCCATCTGTTCTTCACGTTTATCAATTTTGGAATCTTTTGAACCCTTCTCAACCTCCATTCTTTAACATCATCTGGAGTTTCATTCACTTCTTTCCGATCGCCAGGACGGCTTTCGGAGCTCGAGGTCTACTCGAATATACTTTTCTATCTAACTGATTTATGGTTTTTTCCGCCCTCAGGAACTACCGCTTGACATATCCAAGGCATTTGACCGGGTATGACACGCGTCACTGCTCTCCAAGCTTCCCCTCCTTTGTGGTTTCCTCCTCTCTTTGCTTACTTATGTCATGTAGTTTTCTTTCAAATCCCTAAATATTCGGCTGTTGCTGATGGGACGACTTCTTGTTTCTGTCAAAATTTGGGTGCCTCCCTCAGGGTTCTGGCTTTCTCCTACTTTATTTCTACTTTTCATTAATATCTTCTCACCTGACAATTTAACTCTATCCAACTCGTATTTGCCCGATGTGATCGACCCTCATTCTTCAAACTCATTTCAATTTCTGCTCCCTTTCTTTAACTTCTAAGAATTGCTCTCGTCTTAATTTTTCCGATTTTTCTATTCTCGTTGATCTGGATAGAATTTCCGGGTGGGTCGTCTCAACCTTGTGAAATCAATTTTTTTTAAAACCCAACGTCTTACAAATTCTCCCTCTCTTAAGACCACCTTCTAACTTTCCATCTCTTCTTTCAACGGTTCTCTCGTCTCTCCTGTTGACAATATAAAACATCCTTGGCCGAACAATAAACCAAAAAATGTCTTGAAAAACCTCACATCACAACGGTTGCTAAAAGGGCGGTCTCAAAGAAACTGGGATTTCTGTTTAGGCTGCGAAGACTTTCTTTCCTCTTCTCAGTTGCTCCAGCTATACAAGGGCCTTCATCCGCCCTTGTATGGAGTACTGCTCTCATATCAGGGGGGAGCTCTGGTTTCACCCGCTTTTGGATAGGGTCGAGGCAAAGGCCAAAGGCTTATAAACTGTTCTCCACTTTCCAGTTCACTTGACCCCTCTATCTTTACGGCGCGATGTTTGGTGCTTTATCTCTTTTTTATAGGTACCGCAGCGGCAGGTGCTCGAGGGAACGTATCACTCGCGTACCACCACCTTTTCGATGCCCTCGTAGCACAAGGGGTGCTGTGTCGGCGTATGAGTTTTGTTGTATGATATGTAACTTCCGAGGCCTTGTGCTTTGCGGTTGCTTCTTCTTTTCCAGCCACAGCTGTTCAGAGGAATTCTCTTCCACTCTTCTGTGTTTTCCTGCTGGAATTTTAATCTCTCTCACTTCTAAAGCCTGCGTCTGTGCTCAATCTGGTAGTTTGTGTTAGTTGATGAATATTTGAGGTGTGCAACACCCCCTCCTTGAATAGGGCTAGGGCTCTGCCCGTGAGTGGTGGTTACAACTATATATATATATATATTATATATATATATATTATATATATATATATATTATATATATATTATATATATATATATATTATATATATATATATAATATATATATATATATATATATTATAATTTTTAATTTCAACTTCAAAGAGGAAACATCCGCATCCTCATCTACTTTAAGATCCGCATCCGCATCCTCATCCTCTTTAAGATCCGCATCCGCATCCGCATCCGCATCCCGTCAAGTTTTGAAATCCGGTCCATTACTAATATATATATATATATATATATATATATTCTATATATAATAATATTATATATATATATATACTATATATAATATATATACTATATATATATTATATTATATATATATATATTATATTATATATTATATATAAATATATATATATAAAACTAGTGATATAATGGTTAAAAGTCGTTTCACCAGTTTAGAGTAAAGTTTCTAAGTTTCTAAAAAATTATTCGCTAGCTGCAAAATCCATCCACATAGGTTCAGATTAGAGATAGGAAAAATCGTTCACGAATCTGAACGACGAGT
>JABUQX010065582.1:0-10000 GCA_015478945.1 Trachelipus rathkii | reverse complement strand
TTTGCCAGTTTTACTCGAATGTGGGCGAACCAGTCAATACTGAAACTCTTATTTCAGAATTGTGATATTATCTTCGTTCCTACCACATTTGATATATACTATAATATATATAATATAATATGATATATTATATATATAAAATTAACATTCATATTCTTAATATATACGCTTTGTATATATAGTATAGAAACTACATATATTATCTCCTATCGTTAATAATTTCTATATATTTTTGCTACTATGAATTATTGAAAAAAGAGCAATATATTTACATAAGCTCTTATAAGTACTTAAATTAAGCACAAAATCTTTATTATTAGTCTATCTATATCTAGTAAAATCGTCGATTTGTAACGATAAATAAAAACTACATTACAAGTTTTTGTTATCTTTTTGATGTACTTTTGTCTTACCCCATAATTTAAATACTAAGGACATTTAATAATTGTAATTATTAGAAAACATTAAGCTTGATGAATATGAAATTATGATGAGAATGATATTCACTTCATTAATATAAAATATTACATACAATATATAAAATAAATTAATATTGAAATTTTATTAATTAATATATTTATATTATATATATATATGTCATATACTGTTATTATTTAATATATATATAATATATATATTAATATATATATATATTATCCTGTTGTGTTACTAGATATAAAGGAGGATACATAAATAAGAATTTCCCACATTCATAAACTGCTATTAAATATAATATATTAGTATATTTAATATATATAAATAAAATAACGTATGTTACGTTGAATTATAAAGCAATGAATATTGACTAAAATAGAAAGTACACGTATAATAGAAGTATTAGTAATAAATAAATAAATAAATTAAATAATATAGACTAGAATGACTAATGTAAATACACATCATAATACCACGATAATAATAAGTTAACTCACCTAAGGTTATATGCTTTATATAATATATATATATATCTATATATACATTGCTCTCGTATACGTTATTTCAGTTGCTCACGCCGTAATAGCTTACTCTTGACATTCGTTCGGCAAAAAACTGTATTAATAACGTTCAATAATGGCTGCCATTGAATAATGTATATATATAAGAATTAAATGCGAGGATAAAGAGATGATGATGATTAATATGTGAGATGTATTTAGAAATGAGAGTATAACTGTGGAAATTAGCCTTTATGTTAGTGTAACTGAAACAAAAATGAAATAGTAAAACGGCAAACAGCATTCATATATATAACTTACCAGTTTCTCGAATATTTTGTAGTTCAAAGACACAATCCCACTTAGGGTCATGTAATATATATATATTGATGTGATATATTATGCAATAATGATTGGTAGGTATGTGTTGTGGTAAGTATATTAAAGCTAGTTGAGAGAGATATGGAGATGATGTATATAATAAGTGCCATGTGTGCCTAGAGCTATGATAGAATTTATGCTTATATATATATATATTGTATGTAATACTAGATAAATAACTAATTGGTTAAATTGAGTTTAGAGTAAAATATTCAAGGTATGGTGGTGTACCATTTATGCCATCTGAGGTGATGTTGAGCGGAAAAGTTATGACAATGATGTTTATAGATCTTAGGATATAAGTTCTTGAATGTTAGTACTTCAGATTTTTAATTGTTAGTATGCTGAGCTGTTTGATTTGTAAGGTAAAAAAAAGAAGATGTGTGAGGTTACAATAAACATGAGTGTTCTCTTTATTGGTATTACGAGAGGGAAATGAGAATTGATAGGAAGTTGTAGATTGATTTAATATAGTTGAAGAGAGAGGTATATGCCGTTAAATAAATAACATTCTTCTATATGAATATATATATATAAGAATATGACTCTCTCAGATATGTAACGAATTTGTGTATAGCTTAGGTAATCGCTCAAGTATAAAAAGTATGACTTGATTTGTTAGTATACTAGTAGGTAAATAATAGTAGTATAAGATTAGATACAGTTATTGTTAGTATAGTGATATGTTATGAATCGAGCAAAAAAGGTGGTGATGAATGTAATAGGTGAAACGATTAAAATCATGTGACATTAATTCAGACCTATTGTTGGATTATATCTAATAATTACTCTGATGTTTTTTATATGAGAAACGATTGTAATGTAAAGGGAGAGAAAGAAAAAAGATAGATTTGTAGAAGAAACGAGATCAGTGCTATACGGAAGTAGATTTAGTTATCTATCAAGTCCGTACGAGACAGGTAGGCTCATAGCAGAGAGATATGTCTCAAAACAATTTTACACATGAAGAGAATAATTTAGTAAAGTGTAGTGGCGAGACTATGAGCGGTTCAGATGCATGCCAGAACTGAATTGAATCATAGTAAATAGTCAAATAATACTAATGAGTATCACTCACAAAGTAAACTTTATGCCATAACACCGGAGTAACCTATAAGAGAAAATGAGTTTTATATAGTTATATATGTTACTAAAATTCCCCTAAAAGCATCAAATTCCTCAATTGAACGAGAAGTTATAGCGACATGATCGTAATCAGAAAGGGCTTATAGAAACAGAACGTCATTTGACATGAATTGGTGGTAGAAATAGAGAGAGTAAGAGCTCGGAGCTAGTTGGACCAATCAATGAAACTTATCAAGGACGTATACGGCAAATCTTCTCTTGAAAGAGCAATCTTCTATCCACTAGCTCCTCGGATTAGTCTCAGAATACCAGATTTCAATTCTCCTAAGTCGAACCCACGATTAAGTGATACGATGATTCAGATGGTATGGACGAATTTAGAATAAATATGAATAATTTTGTACGGATTGGAGGTATATTAGATTTAGCGGATGAATGTAATAGGTAGAGTAAGAAGTTTGAATAGTAAATGTAAATTCTACTTTTTAAAGATGTAATTACAAGTGAAATGATCAAGAATAAGATAGAAATTATTACTGCTGATATGGAAGTTGTGTTTCAAAGAGTTTGAAGGGGATATATATTTCGAAGGGTGGTAAGGGAACTCTAGAAAACTATGAGAAATTAATTTTTGTATATGTAGTGTGTAAATATAGTTATTGATTTGTGTTTGGTTGAAAGAGAGCATCGAGTGAGTGATTGTCTAAAATAGGCATTAAAAGTTTAAGGAAATCACTAACAGAATGGTATCTTGAGCCAAAATGAGATTGTGAGAATAATTATGAAATGAGAAAATAAGATACAAAATGTACTAATAGGTTTTCTATTGTAACAGGGCTGAGACATGTATTAATAGTAGAAGGCTCTTGGCAGGTATTGTATATTAGTTGATTAGGTTGTACACTTTTGAATTAGTAATCAAAAATACTAGTTGTAGATAAGGTGAATAAAGCGTATATATTATTTATATATACAAGCCTGACTGATTATGCTGTAGGTAAAGCAGGCATTCGCCTTAGGGGTGACCTCGCTTACCCAGTTATATGCAGCAAATAATTGTCTTAATAGAAAGGAAGTCAATTTCAATGAAATATGCTTGATATTTACTAGAAGAAGGTATATTACGAAGTGTATACTTACTCTGATAGAGCTATTATAATTTATCCATTTAGATTTGTGGCTGTATATAATGAGCAAGAAAAGTATAAGAGCATACCCTAGATGCGTATATGAATTACCTTGAGAAGTGGAAAGGCACCAGGCCTGATTACTCGTATCACAGGTCTCTCTCTGCTGAAAAAAAAGTATCGAGGAAACAACAGTGAGAGTGATTTTGCGAGTATAGAAAAGAGTAACGTCATGAGTTATAAGATATTCCCCATTGTTCCTTTGGGAGTGAAAAAATATTGAGTAATTTTAAACAAATGAGTTGTTACAGATAGTGAACTATAAGGAAGAGTTCGCATGCCCAGAAATACTCTCAAATAGATATGCTGCGAAATGCAGTGAGCAGTCTGGAACAAGTATCTAATGTTTATAATTCAGTCTGGGCTAATTGTGAGCTCGGATGAGAGGCTACTGTAATTCAGGAGATGTGAGTAGAAAAATTGTTTATTACTAGATATATGTCTGTGTGCATGTTGCTAAGGAGTCAGACGAATTCAGATATATATAGGAAGACAAGGAATCAAATAGTAATCTTAGATGATTTCTTATGTTCTTTTATTTTTTCATTGGATTGTTGTATGCTCCATACAGAATGGTTGGTTTCAAAACCTCAAACTCAATTTCCTTATCTTAATACTTAACAAATTTTTAGTGTGTGTTAAATTTTTTTTCTATCTATTTTTCCATAAATTTATATCTATAAAAAATAATATTATTATGCAAATACTTAATAAATACCTCTTTAGTATCGTCTACTCTGTTGTTCGAAATTTGATAAACACCTATACTAATATTGAGCAACATATATCACTAGTTATGAATCATTTTCAACATGTTTATTTATTTATTGATTTAATATATATATTCATCATTATATTGCAATGTACCGTGAAACACTTATCAGTTTCATTATGATATATATATATTATCATAAGTACTCGATAATATATCATAATATCCCAAATTCAAAATACAGTCAGGTTATAAAAACTTAAATACTTAAAAACTAAATTATAATAAAAAAGTTTGTTTACAAAATCTATATTTCCGTTAGATCGTCACGAGATTCCCAATAAAAATCCAATAAATCCTAAAATAAAATCCTAAAAATAATCTGAATAATTTATTTTTTCTCAAACAACTCCTATTACCCATCTTTGATTAGAGCTCTGATCTGGTGCTATTTCTGGTTGACGTGTATTTAGTATATTGTTTAACTGTCTTAAACTGTACCAAGTGTCATTTAATCAAGAATTAGTTGTTATTGGATGTTCGCGGATGTCATAACATTTAGAGACTCGCTATGGCGCGAATGCGATAGTAGTCCTCATGATGGAATTAGATAATCTTATGCAGGATGGCGATGCTATCTTAAAGTGTTATGAGCTTGGTTATGGTCGGTGAAATAGAATATCGCTTATATATTCCCGATATAGAGCATTGATTAAGAAGAATAGAAGGTGTGACTAAGGTCAATTAACGAGAGATTAAACGAGTTATATACATGTTTGGTCAATATTGAGAAAGAGTAATGATAGTTGGTTGGTTAAGCGGATGTTAGGTGATGAGTGTGTTACGGATCGACCGCCTGGTAGAATATAAGAAAGGATTAGTATATAAAGGAGATCTGAAGTAAAGATGAAATTTGGTTATCAAGCTTAGAAGAAGATGTATTATATAATATAGAGTGTATAATAGCGTAGTTTTGTGAGATAAGACATTTTTGTAGGCCAGTACCCAGGTAATGAATTCAGTTAAACATATGACTAATGTAATATCACACGGTGTACGGCTTTACACATATTCTTATGATTCCTAAGTGTTGGATTTTGACTTGAGATTAGGCTCTCACCTTTCACGTGTTTTCCTTGACTTACGTCTAATGTCTCACTCTACTTTGACTATTATAGATCTCACAGCGACTCTGTTTCGCGTCACCCCCTCATCTTGCAGGATGGGTCCTGTCACACCTGCGAAGAATATAAATATATATCATCACTAAACCACATAAATATAACGTACAGATGAGCACAGAACGCAGCTATAGCTTATATAATTGAGAGGATATAAATTTCTAAGCAGGTAAATACAAAGATATGTGCATAAGAAGGTAAGTTCTTTATTAAACAGATAGTGTACTGAAGAAAATAGAAGAATAGCACCGCATCAATAAGCGACAATGAGCTGGTATAATTAATTTACCAAATATATCAACACAATAATATAAATATTCTATATTACTGACGTACAGACATAGCACCCTAATACTGTGTACACGTAGTAGCATCGTACTAAATAGTAGGTTATGAGTTACTCCGTGAGTAGTGATAAGCTCCTACTATATAACGAGCACCTGTACCACTGCTCATGCTATAATATAGTAATATATATATATATTATAATTTATATAATAATATATATATATATAATTATATAAGTGATATACCTATAGAAAAAATAATAAGCTATAACCAACATCACGCCGCTATAGATATATATATTATAAGACGACAGATCAGAAGATAAGACAAATATGAAAGAGGTACCAATTATCTAGCGTTGTATTTATTCCTATAATTGCAGCGTTTGCACGCGAATCCCTTAATACCTAGGATAAAAGTTCTGTGATTGTGAAAAGTCACCGTCCTCTCCATCTTACTAGAATAGTCATTATTCATATATACTCTTGCCGAAATCTGAAAGGCCGTGGTATTCCGTCATGCTTATATTGCTGTATATGCTGACGTAGTCAAACTAAGATAACTGATTTTACATATGTTTCTTACGATGAGTGTCTCTCTCTCTAATATATACTAGGCAAACAAAGTTACACAGGTGGAACTGTGAGTATCTAGTCTATCCTAAGTTGGAAATACCTATATGGATGTATAGTATATTATTATGTTTATTATCTAAGAGAGATATTTTTGGTATGTTTCACTGTTGCTGTGATATTATAATTAACTTCACAGAGAGAGACGAGAAGTACGTGTGATATGATATAGATAGATAAGTTTAGTTAAGTAAGATTTAGTGATGAGATTGTTGATATAAGTGTAGGTTTTAAAAAATTGTATAAATTTCACAAGGTATTGTAAGACGGACCTCATGACACAACCCTCAGGAATATTCTTATACTCCAAGTTATATGAATAAAAATCGAGTAAAAAAATTACAAAATATATTATAGTGAAATCTTTAATGACGTAGATAGTCCCAAATTCTAGAAGTTATAAATGAAAGGAAGCGAATGAAATGGAGTTGTGAAGATATACATGATAGGGCTCGAATCCTTCTCGGCATTAACGAGTAATAGAGCAATGTGCATAGTATAGTGAGAAGATCATTATAATGAAAGTAGAAAATAAAGTAGTAGTAATTAATATAAGTAATAAAAGAGACTCCATTATTAGTACAGAAAAAGAAGTTACGTTACCTATATCAAGTACTATTATATAAATCAGTACGTAATATTTATAGTAGATTTCAATGTCATGGCCCATTTTTACCAAACTAAGCTTTAAGTACCAAAGGGGAAATATCCTACAAAGGCATTTAACAATGTAATGGGTGGCATGTGACTAGTGCTAAAGTGGATTAAATATATTGGATATGTCAAGCGGTCTTCCTGAGGCGGTAACATAAATATCTATATAAATCAGTTTATAGATATGATAAGTACTTATTCAGACAGTAGTTAGACACTCGAGTACTACTACTGAAAATAATACTATACGTTACTGGCGATCGAAAGATGTGTAATGAAGTAACCTTCTCATCATGATTAAAGAAATGAGAGTTGAGAAGGAAAGTTTTCACCGATCTTAGATATAGAAACTAAAGTAGAGAGCTATAGGGCTAGATAGTTATAGAATGAGATCAGATCGTATATCTATAATTTATTTTAATTAGAAAAACAGGTTGACATGTTCGTGCTTCCCAACACTTAGAGTAGAAAGTAATTTTAAGTATTGAGACATAGGAATATTGTTAGATATAAGAGTGGGTAAGGTGAGGTTACGAAGCACGAAAGTCATATACTCCATCAAAATAAATCTCTAGGGATAGATATAATTGCTGATTGCTGTAGCGCGCGTGCCTATCCGAGCCTCTCGCTATAGATGTTCAAAATCTAAGTTTTATATGCTCTTCATTCATTTTAATAATAATTTAATGTTACCCTATATATTCAAATAGTATATTCACATAGCTAAATATAGCATAGGAAAACTTGAGAATTTAAAGAGTAAGAAGGAATAGAGTATAAGAATAGTAGGTGAATAGAGGAGGAGTAGTTGCCAGACGTACTAATAGGTTTGAGTTTAGAGGAATAAATGGTATAGAGAAGAGGAAAGAGGTGATTTCTCTTTAGCTATACTAGTAATTATATAAAGTATATTATGATATACAGAATCACAACAGATCGATATAAGTGATGATGAGTTAAATATAGCAATTTATGAAGATTTATAGTTATAATTTCGTCTAGCCAACAGCTATAGGATTAATGGGTGCTTATCATGTAGTCCTCATACAGCAGACACCGCAGCCATCAATCAAACGTCGCGATCGAAACCACATAGACTACACCAACGACGATCACACACACACACAACATCGCGTCACAACTATCTTCGTATCTATCTAGCAATAGCAAGCGAAGTGCTGTACGTAAAACACCTCACTGAGAATTTAAGTTGAGAATATAAATATTATTATAGCAGGAATGATAGAAGAGACGAGAAATATTTATCCAACCCCGATACGCTAAACTGTATATTCTCTCAGCATATTATGTAATGCACCAAGTAGAGCAAGCACGGTCAACTTGAGTATATAACTGGTAGAGATAAATTAATATAGTAAGTGTCAGTAATAATAGGAATGTAATCTTAGCTTCATACATCAACTCGATTACAGCTACCCTATCTTATCGGCAGTAATCTATAGCGTCTACCTGTCAATAAGTTGGTCATTCTATAATTACTTGAGCTTAGACCGTAGAAAGCTAGACGCAATGTTCCCATACTATCCGGTCAACCGTCATAAGTGCCAGATAAAAACTTATTACTAATATAATTATTAATTATTATATATTTATATATTAAGTTAATATATAATATAAGTATATATTAGATATATATTATATATATATATAGTATTAATATTATATTAATATCAATACTGAAATCAGGATATGCTTAGCATTAATATTCTAACTAAATAATATTACAATAATCATTTAATATATTATATTGAATCAATAATAATAATAAAAATAAATAATAAAATAACTAAATAATAATAATAAGTAATGATAATACATATAATAATAATGAATAGAGAGAGTAGATTACCATATAGCATGCGTTAAGTACATCATCGAAATTGGGAAACAAGCATATTTGAATATATATTTACTATATATATATACTATTAATATATATATATATATATATATATATAATATATTATATATTAATATATATAAATATATTATATATATTATATATATAGATATTTAAATCACAATTTTCGTAATTTTCAATAATATTTTTCAAATAGTTACTCCCAAATAGCTGAAGGAATTAGAGATGCATGATAATATTATGTATTATTTATATGTAATTTAATCAAATTGTAGAAATCATCTCATACTATGTACACATCCTCATTTTCTAAACATGAGTAGTAAATGCGAGTGCTATTATATATGAGTGAGTTCTGAGGTAATAATGCGGATTTATCATATATTAAGGTAGCGTAATGTTCCGTCAAAAGCGGTATAATGTACGTGATGTCATATTGTCCATCACTACTATATATAAATAATATTATTAATATATATTATATTATAATATATATATATATTTTATTATATAATATTATATAATAATATATATATAATATAATATATTATATTACTTTATATAATATATATCTATATTAATATTATATAAATATTAACTTATATAATATTATAATATATATACTATATAATATATATATATAATATATATATATATATATAATAGATAGATACTTATAATAATATAATTTATATGAATAATATAGTATAATATACTACATATATATATAATATATATATAATATATATATTATATATAAGTAATATATATATATACTATTATATTATATATAATATAAGTATATATAAATCAACTGAATTATTATACTAATAAAATTATATATTCAAATAATATTTAATTATTATTGTTATTTATTATATAATAATTATTATCATATAAATATTAATATTGTAGTTATAGATAATCATTAAGTAAAAACTGAAATAGTCATTTATTTAGTAATCACTCGTTGGTAGTATGCTATATTCCTATTGAAGAACAAACTACTAAAGATAAAAACATGCAAACCCGAAATCTATAATTATATTATATAAATAAATA
>JABUQX010065581.1:22500-25000 GCA_015478945.1 Trachelipus rathkii | reverse complement strand
TTATATTATTATTATTATATTATTATTATTACTATATAATAAAATAATAATAATAATAATAATAATAAAAAATAATAATAATAATAATAATAATAATAATAATAATAATAATAATAATTAATAATTATTATATTATTATTATTATTATTATTATTATTATTATTATTATTATTATTATTATTATTATTATTATTATATAATAAAATAATATTATTAATATTTTAGTATAGTAATAATATTTATAATATATTCTTGTCTATCGTGCTAATATCAAACCTCGTTCAAGGATACCTGAAGGTCTCTGTAATGCAGTATTACATGAAGAATATAAATTGTTTCATTTATTTGTTATAAACTAGAGGTCACGTGTTGCCATTGCAATATCGTTTATTTTTTTTTGTTCTATATTCCAAATGTAGTCTGCAAAGGCCCAGTCAAAAATACTGTAAATACGTTTATATTGTGAGGAGAAACAATAACATGAGAATTCATCTTTTGAAACTTATTTTGAAAATTTGGATTGTCATTGGATTGTTGTCAAAGCTTTATGAATAATAAATAATATTATATTATTATTAATTGATATTATAATTTGTTTATATTTTTTAAAGCGATTTGTAAGGCTACTGCGTATTACTTTATATATATTATTAAATAATTTATATATATATAAAAAAATATTTTGTGGAAATAAATGCATTTTTTTTTGAAGTCGCTGTAGTTCTTAAATCTTCAATTTTTGTTTAGCTTCTTTATATTTTGATTTCAATGAAAGAATTGTTATTTCTTTGAGAGAAGTTCGATTTTTACCAAGAAATAACCAATCTCTCATTCTTCTCTAAAGTCTGGTGTATATTTATCCTACTAAATTAATTGATTAAAATATATACATCATTTATTATTGTTATAAGGATTGTGATGGTAAAGAAGGCCGAATCTAAATTACTGTAATTTATATAAATAGTAAAAATTTATGAATATTTTGTTATCTTTTTGCTTTCTTTGGTCGTTACCCCAAGATTGTTATATAGTTGGTAGTTGGTGAATGCCTATATATCTCGATCAAAATTTGTATATATGTGTTAACAGATAAGCTATTTGTAGCCAAGCAGTGTTTGTTCTGTGATTTAGTTTGTGTGTAAATATTTTATTTTAAATTAAATATGTGATTTAATTTAAAGTGTAAAATATTGCAGTCTTATTTTTTTGTAAAGATAAAAGTATTTAAGTTTGTGCTCATAAAGCATTTGTGAATATATTATATTTCTTATGTGTATCAATGCATCAGAGTGTCGTCTGTAATTATTGCATTTGTAAGGTGCATTGTTTGAATCGTTGCTAGATATTACTGGCAGGTAAGCTTGTATTTTATATAATTATTTTTGAAGTGTCCGGCAATTATTATACGGTGGTAATATATAAAACTTTTATAAAGTTTTATATTTATTATTTTAACAATATGGTTTAATTGTCAAAGTCAACAATTTTGTTTGTTTAAAAGATTGTTTAAATTACTAATAGGCAACTCTTTGCATTGGAGTAACAGGCTGTTTTTATATGTCAGCTGTCTTGCAGTTCTTGTACACACAAAAAAAAATCGACGTCTTTTGTAAATGGTCAAAATCACTTAATTTGTCAAGTAAAGATTTATATATTTCTTATCAAATTCAGTCAGTCGTTATTTTTGTTAAATATTTTATTATTTATATACATTCTTGAACATAAATTATTTATGTATTTATTATATACATATTTGGGCCGAGGATCTGTATAAATTTAATATTAGAGTATTTTACTATTGTTTAACATCTAAAGTATAAAATATAATTAATATTAGGTACTGAGGTTCTATCTATTCAATGCGCATGTACGTAGATACCTTCGGACATCTAACTGCATGTTCATGGATGCATAAAACCTAGTCTTGTATAAAGCAGTACACGTTCATTTATTTTTTTTTATTAAAATATTTTAAACTTATTCCAGTAGTTTTCTTGAGTGTTTCCAAAAGTAATTCATTTTCTTATTTATTTAAATATTCAAGTAGCAATTATTTTAGGTCTTAAAGACATTGAGTTCATGGTCAAAGTATTGATCACAAGACAGGTAAATTCTTTGATAACGAATGATATTGACTGATCAGGTTTTCACATAAAGCAACGAACCCGTTCAAACCGTTGTTCCACTTGAAGGATCTTCAGGGAGATAGGTTGGTGAGTTTTAAGTATAAAGTTGCACTACATTATTGCACAGGCCGGTAGCTCATTCAACAGGAGATCTGGATACTGTTACAATATAGGTTTGAGAATCTAAGAAATGATAGTTGCGTTGGTTATTGTTCAAGGGCCTGGCCAATGGAATTGTTTATCAGGTCTGAAGATAAGTTTTTGGACATTTAATTAATATCTTTTTTTCAACCAGCCCATTACAATAATAATAATAATATTATTATTATTATTATTATTATTATTGATGCATGTGCTTTCGGGAGGCTACATAT
>JABUQX010065581.1:0-15000 GCA_015478945.1 Trachelipus rathkii | reverse complement strand
CTGCTCCCATCTAACATAACTTCACACTGGAGACTTCCTCACTCACAACCATAACCTTAATCTTATCTACGTTTTACTTTTCAAAACCCCTCCTTTTACACACCACAAGCCAAATCTTCTACCAATCCTCTCAAACTCTCTTCAGATTCACCACACCGAACCGAGTCTTCCCCATAAATAGTAGGGCACCCTCCACTCATCTCCATTCTCCATCATTCTACACCATTCCTGCCATCCCCACCTCTAATTCTTTCAAACCCCATCCAATATACAAATTGAATAACCAAGGATACATAACACACCCTGCCCTCACTCCGCTATTAATACTAAACCAATCACTTTTGATATCATTTATTCTAACACACGCTTCACTATCGTCAACATACTTTTGATTCCATTCAGAAGCCTACCACCATTTATTATTTTTTTGTCCTGTCCACCAACACCATAAATGAAGAAGAAGAAGAAGAAGAAGAAGAAGAAGAAGAAATATTATATATTTATAATAATATATATATAATATATATATATATATATATATATACTATAAGAGGAAGATACAAAATAGGCACATATCTAATTTATATATATATATATATATATATATTATATATATATATATATATATATATATATATATTTAAAGGTGCTACATTATTTTTGGGAGGTGCACTTTGTTAATTTATTTATTTTATTTTTTCATTTTTTAAGAGTCCTTCACCTCAAAATCATTGCCCTATTGTATGCGGGGGGGGGAACTACTAACTAGGTGTTGCTACCTAGGATCCTTACAAGGATCAAACTCTGACCCTTTCCTTCGACTTTGTCACTCTTCTGTTCACAATTATTCATAAATTACAATTGCTTATAAAAGCCATTGTAATTGTTTACTGTTAAGACTGTGTGTTTAAATTATATTTTTATTTACTATTTGAAAATATTATATTCAAGTTGAGAAATCTTTTATATCGGTATAAAATTTCTTCTAGGAGTGATCTTTCATATTATTGATTGACTTCATGATACAATTCTAAGGGAAGGTTGGTTACTCCAAAAGATGAGTATTTAAATCTTATATAGACACTTATTTAAGTTTAGCAACTCCCACAGAAATAGTTTTACTTGGAGTTTCATTTTCATATCCTGGTGAAAGTAAGTATACCCAAATAAATTATTTATTTTTCATAAAAACTCGCCAAATGTGGTAATGTTAATTGTAAATATTGTAGGCGTCATCACCTTGCATGAATCTTTGCCGAGCCATTGTTCTCAGTTTCAACTGATGGTGCTGTATATATTAACTTGTGAAAGAAAGTAACGCATGGGAAATTTTTTAGGGGCAAGATGGTTTCATTATGGGGAATTAGTATATCAGGTATGAATCTTTTTCAAATTACTTTATTAAAGCATTCCTTTTTTTAGCTCAATTATATTCTTTAAAAGGCAATATGAACCCAATAGCTATTAAGTATTTTACTAATTATTCTTTCATTAATTTTCATTTTTATATTATTAATTGAATAATTTTATTTTTAAACTTTGTTATTTTTCAATCCACTTTATTTAATCCATTTTGCTTTGGTTTATTTCTTTTATATAGGCTGAAGATGGTTAGGTTTAGTCGAAAATGTTATAAAGGTAAATTATTTCAAGATCAAACCTTCTCAAGTAGCCTTCAACATCGGTCTTTTACTTTATCAGAATGACGATCCTGTTACACAGTATTATATTATTATTATTATTATTTTATTATTATTATTATATTTCCTCTCGTTAAAATGTATAGAATCAAATGTTCAGATCCCATACAAGATATATGAAAACTTATTAACGTACGATACTGAAAGCCCTTAAAATTTTGCTTAGTATGAAGGTGCGAGAATCTATTATAAATCTTTAGGAGCAGAAATAAAAAGCCCACAATAAGTTGAGGAAATTAAAAGACGAGAAATTTGGCTTTTTTACACAAATGACAATTGTGAAAAATTTTTACGTTTCTGTAATTGAATTGAAAAAAATTACGGTGAAGAAGACATCGATGAAGCACAATTTTTGATGTTAAATTTCCAAGAAAGAAAAAAGGTTGCCAGAGGGGAGGCCTGAAAATGTTTGTTGAATTAGTATGCGTGATTTTAACTTCCACCGAATTAACAAGTTAACAGAAAAAATATATGATTGTTACTAACATTGGTAAAAAACGATTGAGAAATGAACTAGCAGTTTTTATGAAATGTTCATACTATACGATCCTTAATTGGTGAACTTTTTTTTTTCTCATTTATAACAAAAAGCAAAAACATATATTCCTAAAATCTTAAATGAACCTTTGAAATAGGTGTTGAAAGTTAAACTACTGTAGAATCTTGATATTGATTTTGTTATGAAAGTTGTTCCTCCTCTACAGTACACAGAAAAGGAAGAATGCTAATATTGGTAAGAGTGTTAAATTTTAAATGAAGTATATATGGTAAATGAGAGATTGTAAATTTATATATAAGTTAATTCGAGCCTCGGTACAAATCCTTTGAGTCTAACTAGACTCATAACTAATATAATATGTTTTAAAATATGTAAATATTACAAGATAAATTTTGTATAGAATTAAAAGCTTTAAAATGATAAAGAATTTTAATATTTCCATCACTCATGAGTAAAGTCTTATTCTAAAGAGGGTGTCATTAATTAAAAATATATTCTTTCTTACTTTATCTTCTCTACATGTCCCTACGCAACAAACACCGGAAACAGAAACGTAGAAGATTACGACGTGAGTTGAGAGGAAAAACTGGAACAACGCTACTGCATCAAATTTTGTGTAAAGCCTGGTGATTCCCAAGTGCATACAATCCGCAAGATTCAAGAAGCCTTTGGGGATGAAGCAATGGGCACCACACAAATAAAGGAGTGGTACAACCTTTTCAAAGATTGCCGCCCATCAGTGGAGAGTGAAGCACATTGTTAGGTCCTCAACCCAAAGAAATGAGATCGTCATTGACCAAGTGAGGACCCTGGGGATGGAGGATCGTCGAATCATGATCAGAGAACTTGCAGACGAGGTGGGTGTCATCATTGGATCCGTTCGTTCCATTATGAATGAGGATTTAGGCTTCAGGAGAATCTCAGCGAAATTCGTACCAAAGCTGCTAATGATTGAGCAGAAGCAACGCCATTGGAAGATCGCACAGAACATGCTGGAGACTGAGCAGCGATCCCAACATCCTCAACACAGTAATCACTGGAGATGAGTCCTGGGTTTATGTGTATTACCCAAAAACCAAGTTGCAGTTATCACACTGGAAGCAGCATCCATCATCCCCGAGACCAAAAAAAAGCAAGGCAAGTAGGTCCTTAGCTATGTCCAAGTCATGCTGACCTCCTCCTTTGACTCCATTGGCGTGGTTCAGTACGAGTACGCACCACACGGCACAGCCATCGTCAAGGAGCATTACCTAGAGGTTATATATCGTCTTCGTGATGCTGTGTGACGCAAATGGCCGGATTTGTGAACAACAAGCAATTGGCAACTCCATCATGATAACACACCCGCCCATTCTTCACATGTGATACAGAATTTCCTGGCCAAACACTACATACCTGTGCTTCGTCAGGCTCTCTACTTTCCCGACATGGCTCCGTGTGACTTATGACTTTTCCCCAAGCTGGAAATGCCCCTGAAAGGGATAAAGGGATCAGATTTCAGTCCAGAGAAGGCATTTGCGCAATGCAACAGACCAGTTGCGTGCCATCCGAAATGAGGTGTTCCAACACTGCTTCCAGCTGTGGCAGAATTGTTGGGACGCATGTGTTGCAGCCCTAAGAGATTACTTTGAAGGATATATATATAATATATATATATATATATATATAGTATATATATATAACTAAGAAATCTATTATATTATATATATATAATTATATATATTATATATATACTATAGTATACTATTATTATATATACTATATATTATATACTATATATTATGACACAATGAAACAGCAAACTAAATAGCAATAGTTTGTAAAATGAAAATTGAAAAAAAAATATTACAAACTTCATAATATATATAGTTTTATTTTATGTTTTATTTCTTATTGAAGTTTTTAAATTCACTTAAAATTTTTGCCAAAAAAAAAAAAAAAAAAAACGATTTTTTTTATAAAAAAAATCAAGTAAAAAAATCTTTTGATTTTTTTCATTTTGATTTTTTTCGTTCCATACCTGCATACATTAAAAAGCTCAATAATGTTAAATTTTGAGATCCCACAATCTGTTTCCACCCCATCTTCATTGATTTTCTTCAGCTGGTTGACTCCAAGCTCTCTATATGGCGCACCTATCTTTACCCTTCTGTATAAGTCTAACACGATCCTATTATCTTATCTGATAGAGTGAAAGAGAAGAGCGAGCACATCATTCCAAGAAGACTTCCACTTCTATCCCCAAATGCTACAATGTTAAACCACTCCCACTTCAATAGTAGCTCAATGATGTCCCCCTACCTTAATGGATAAAAATACAATATGTATGAATTTGAATAAATTTTTTCCTAGACATGCATTGAAATAATTGTTAGGACCCATCTATAAAGTTGTATTTCCAACTTATCATGGCAGGTCATTTGTGTGTTGTGATGGATCTTGTACACCCATTGCAAAAAATAAAAATAAAAATTGTATAATATATTTTAAATATTATATATATATAGATATATATATATATATTATATATTATATATATATTATAAATAGTATATATATAATATATATAATATATATATATATATATATTATATATACTATATATATAATATACTATATAATATAAATATATATATATATATATAATTATTAAAGGTTGTAATAGATAACAGCAGATACATTGTTTACACATTAACGGAAAAAGGAAACATTTCAATATATGATCTTGGCAATGATGGGAAAGGTATGTCCAAAGTTATGACAGTATCTCACAACTCTATTATGAATATGGCTGTTATGGTGGCCAAGTAAGTAAAATTTTTAAACAATGAAATATACATTTTTCTTTTATTTTATTTTTTTTAATGATTCTAATTATTTTTTTATTCATTACTTTTAAGTTATTAAATAATCTAGGTCTGAAGGTGCTTTTTTATTATTTTTGAGATAAATATTTATCTCATCCATATTTGTTGCTTTAATTTTATCTAAAAAAAATTTTAAATTCAAAGAAAATTTTAGGTATAAAATTATCTTTGAAAGGGAAGTAGTCTTCCACTGTTTCATTATCAATTGAATCCAGATACCTACGTTCAAATTCAATAAAATCTAATTTTTCGGATCATATTTTGAAAACGCATTAACTAGTCAGTGTAATATAGGTCTACTTTACCATAAACATTTGATCTGGCTTGTCTTTTTGGATAGTTTTTTTAATTTTGACCCTACCCATATATATATATTGGAATGCCTTAAAAAGGACCCTCTTAAAGAAAATATTAAAGCCAAAAATTAAATAGTATGGCTAAAATGAACCATATTCCACATTCATAAATTAAATCTCTAAATCCCAAAAGCCAATTGATTTAGACCCAAAGTTTTATATAAATTAAATTTTGATGACTTCATTTTTGAATCCTGAAACTGCAGAATGTAGAATTTCAGAAGTTTGAAATTTTTATTGATTTTCGAAACTAATGCTAATTTATAGACAAGATATTTGGATTATCAGAGTCGGATTATCAGGTCCTAATTTATGGGTCATATTTTTAAAGTACAATCTTTAAGGTGTCTCATACCTACATTTTTTTTTTATATCCAAAAAAGGAAACTTTGTACCTTGTTATTCCAGCCAGTTGTTTTTAAACAGGAAGGACCCTTACTTTATTATTCAACTGGTGTATGAATACTTAATCCATAGTTTTCCAAGATGGATTAATTAAATTTCTATTCCTCCTGTTATCTATCTCATTTGCTTACAATATCAAAACTAAAATTTTTAATGTTCACAATAACATATCGGCAATCATTGTATTCGAGGAAATATCAAGTCAATATGGACAATGGAAAAAAAATGAATGTAGAATTTACTTGATTAGTTACACAAAGCATGCGCAACATGTAGAGGTTTACTAATCCTTCGAAATTTAACGTTGTTTTATGTTATATTGTTGGGAGGTCACAATTCTCAAGATGTAGTGACGTCGACTAAATGAAATTTATTGTAAAAGATTTTGCTTAACAAAGTATAAGACCAGAAACTCAGATTCGATGTATAGATTCCCCTGCATCCTCTTCTAGTGGGATAATACGTGGCCTCCCACCCAAAAAGATTGAACTGGACTGAGCCAACATGTGATGTATTGACTATTCTGATTTCAGATCTGATTCAAATTGTGAAACTAAGATGTAATTTTATAAATCAGAAGAAAAGAGTAAAAAAAAAAAAAAAAAAAAAAACAAAATATTTTCGAAAAAAGATGGTTACGGTAAAAAAAAAATAAAAGAAAAAAAAAAAATTATTTAAACGACCTCTTCACTCCTCGTCCTCGACTTTGATAATAACGTATTTAAATGGTTATAATACGAAGGACACATTACGTCAATAAGCTCAAATTTTGGTTAATCAATAAATATATAAATATAGGAATATTTGCAATAAATGAAGGCTGTACATTATATACATAGACCGATATATAATAAAATAGATTACACTGTCTCTCCCGTCACAGTTTACTATTACTGATTGACCAGACCAAGTCAACAAAACTAAGTTGTGGGGACTAAATTATGTATGATTATTTACGTTAAATTAAGGCTTGTAATTCTGCCTTTAAATGTTAATCTAATAAATTCTAAACAATTATTAGAAATTTGCTAAATTATTTGACTAATTAATTTGATTTCCGCAAATTGGATGAACAATATATACATTACCATGTGTGAATACATGCCAATGCAAATTCATACAAATATATCTATACAAATAAGTACTTAACTTATTGATGTGGAAACTCTTCCACAGTGTGTAGAATTAATGAAAGCTGTTCTCAATGAGTTTCATTGGTTGCATTAATTAATCTCTGGCCATATGTCATATAAGGTAAGAATTGAACCAATGACTTAATAGGATAGTAGTAACTACAATCCTTCATACTGATTGTCCTAGGACTGGTCTAGAACTTCCAAACTTGGTTTAAATCCCAGAATGGATATAACTTCGAAACTTGGAGTAGTGAGGCTCCCAATAATGGTTTTTGGTTCCCAAACACAGTTTATGATTATACTCACAAACTGTATTTTTTATCCCAGGACCGGTTTTCTGGATTCCCAGAACGGTTTAAGCCCGAGACTCGTTTTTATGGCTTTCCAAAACGGTTTAAGCCCAAAGTTCATTTTTATGGCTTCCTAAAATGGTTTAAGCCCAAGATTCGTTTCAAACCAGGAAATCGTGATCAAATCCAAAAAAAACGATTCCTAGAAAAAAGTCATTATAATGTTATATTATAAGTCATTATATTAATTTACCCTGACTATATAAGCCCCCCCCATATGATAAAGTACTTACCCTTACATGGGCGTAAAAGTCCTAATGCTAAAGTTTATTGAAAAATTATATTTTCAATCCCCAGAGATTATAGGATTGATTCAATCTCTGACAAAACTTAGACAAAAAATATATATATATAATCAGCTGTAAATAGATAAGAGAAAAGAATTTACGGGATATCACACATACCATACTAACAATAATAAAGCATTTAAAATAAGAAATAAACAAACATAAATTCTTTCCATCTTTCGTGATCCTCACCTGCAAACTTAACACAAAGATTTGAAGAAAAAACAATCCTTGTTCCATCCGCACATGCAAGTATTCCACAAGTATTCCAGACATGCATACGGGGAACCCGCGCGATTACGTAAATTAAATGATTAATTATTCAATTGATAATGACAATGAATAGCCATGAGAAGAGCTTTCATCAGAACAAGCACCATAAAAAGAACAAAATTCTAAAATAATTATATTTGTAACAATTTCCTTGATTATAATACTATACATTATTCTTATAAGGAAATCGTAATTTTTATTTATAAAATAAAGATTTATTTTGAGCAGTGACTATAAAAAAATATTATGTACAAACGTGTCATACATGGAATATCAAAATCTATAAATAAGTCAATCTGAGGAATATCTTTTAAACAATGAGGAATTGCTCAATAAAAAACAAATGTTTTACATTAATCAGACAGGATAAAAAGGAACAACAGAGAGCGAGGAAGTCAGTAAGGTCGACACTTGATACAGGGACAAAAAGAGGATTAGAAATTTTACAATAGGCACATAAAAATCAAATATTTCCTTTTCACTCAGTCTGACTAAATACATTTTTATAACAGGTTACAATATCGGACATATGCATGATCATATTTTTGACATGTGTATCTGGCATCTGAGTAACAGATTTTTCATTAGTTCCCTTTGCAATAGTTTTTTTTCCACCTCGAGCGGTATACATAATTCGAGAAACCTCACACTATCTAAATTATCCTGATCAAGTCATACAACCTTAACCCAACCTTGTTGAGATTCACTCTGATCTCTAAATCCACACACTCATCCTTTTGTCTTGCTGAAGAAGAATCGGAACTCCTCTCAAGTTCCCCTGCTGCTAGATAGATCATATATGATGGGACAACCGGAATTCCCATCCAGATTAGCAAATATAGAATATATATATATTATATAAATAATTCTCAATGAGTAGTAGGAGGATTGCTCAGCAACAAGCTGATAAAGATTATTTTATTTGTAAATGGAAATATAAAATATTACAATTATCAGGAACATCCTATGATGAAAAGCAATATTTATTTGATATATAAGAAAATCATTTATAGCTAATCATTTTTATTCAGATCAAATGCGATAATAAGATTATAATTCTAAATAACTATTATATAACATTTCTATTGCCACTTTGATAAGTTTCATTTTAAGGAAAAGTTTACTTTATATATCTTTTAAAAGAGTACTTTAGAATATTGTGCATTATATAGGATTGCTCAGGAAAAGACCCTTTTGAACGGGTCCTTCGACCTTCAAACACACCTAGTATCAATGACTTTGGTTTCATAAATTTTTGTGCCAATTGAGTTATTGAGGGGGGATTCATATGAATCCTCTATATATATTCACCTAATTGTTGCACATTGCTCTATTAATTTTTCAGGAAGTTGTGGTTGCAATATCTTTAATGTTGAAATACTGGTATTGGTATCAGGAAAACTGAAAAGTTTGGTATCAGTATTTGGTATCGCTCCATCCCTTTTATATATAATATAGCCTACTAAGGCGCTAATTCTTACTGTATATATATATATGATAAATAGTCATAGAAATATATATAATATGAGATGCCAAATAATAGATATATAGTAAATATATAGATATATAAGAGTAATATATATATATGAGAGATATATATATATAATATAGATATAGATAGAAATATTGTATTTTGTTATTCTTTTTTATATTTGTTGGATAAAATTTGAATTTCAGAGAAAATCTTGTTAGCATATGTCCAGTTGACAAGACTGAAAGTCCACACACATCCATCTTGTTGTTATAACTGGTAACCGCAATATATATATATATATATATATATATATATATTATATATACTATAGTATAATCATATATATATATAGTATATAATATATATATATAGTATTATATAATAAGTAATATAGATATATATATATATAGATATAGAGTAAGGAAGAAATATAAGTATAGAATGAATGATGGACTAGTAATATATAGAGAGAGGAAAGAAGTATATATATATATATATAAAGATAGATTATATATATTATGAATATTATATATATATGAAGAGATAGATATATATAGAATATAGATATATATATATATATAGGTATATCTATATATATAGTATTAATATAATATAGAGTAAAATATATAGAGATAAATAGGAAATCCAGTGGCGATCGTGATTAGGCGCGATGGAGCGACCGCTAATCCTCACTAATTAAACATAAAATTCTGGAGATTATAGCAACGTTAATGGAATGTTGCATGTATGTGAGTCATAATAAAATAAGAGCTTGGAATGGGAAATTTTAGAAAAATTGATCTACGAAGCGTTATCATAGAGGGTAAGAAAATTTCATCTAAGGTAAGAAAGAAAATGTAAGAGATAAAGACTTACTTGTCTCAGTTGTACGTAGTTTTAACCGTGTTATACGATATTTATATAAGAATCGTTTAAAGCGAAATCTTTCATCGCTCCTGATAGCTCCGAAAATATTGATGTGAAAAATTATTTACGTCGTTGGCAGCGATATAGGAAGAGATTTGAGTAAAATACTTAACGTGGACGATTCTTAAGATCGCCTCAGCGTAAGTTGTCGAACAAGAGAGGGAGAGAAGGGAGAGAGGCTGATTATTATGATTAGATTGAGGATTATTATTATGAAGAGTTGAATTATGGATTAGTATAGGGTAATATAGTAATAGAGAATAGAGAGAAAGTAGAGAGAATTTGAATTGTTCATAATAGAGAATAGATATGAACTAAAGGAACTAATAGAATATAGTTAGATAATATGAAAAAAATAAATTTAATGAAACTAAATATTAACTATTTATCTACTTAACATTAAGTTTTTATAAGGAGTAATGAGAATTATAATTAGTATAACAGAGTAATGAAGTAGACAGAGTAATGAAGAGAGCAAAGAAATAAAGAGTATAAAGTATAATATTTGTACTTGGTATAATTTTCTAGCAGTTATGAAGGAATTTCATGAAAGATAGCGACGCGACATAACGGAAAAAATCCCCAGTGAAAAAATATTTATTTGATGAAGATGATGTCAGTAAAACGATGCAATCATTTGGAAGAAGGAATGAGTTTGTGAGGTGATGAGTTAATGTATAAGTTAGTTGTAGTAAGATACTAATGTTTTACATGGTTAAGTGATATAATAAATTTCAAAATAAAAAAACGAATTATTAGAATATATAAATAATAAGGTTTCAAGAATGTTCTCTTAAGAAAAAGAGTAAAGAAGATATAAAAGAGGAACGTATGATAGGCCTATGCCAAATATAAAAATTAACTCAAGAGATGTCATAAAACAAGAGCAAAAAAACCTACTCCGAAATTTAACGTTGGATTATATAGTAGGAGAACAACAAAGAGGCAGTCTGAGCAGGACTCCTCAGAGAAAGAAAAGATGCTCTAGATTGCTTCCCATGTGGGCGTATATGAGAGGGAAGAAGAGTAGATCGATTGAGAGCTAGAAGTATTGGAGAAGAGAAGTAATAGTAGTGAGTGGACAGGAGATCCTTTGTAAAAAACTTGTAAAGTCCTGTGTGGTTTGTTGGGATATTTGATCTTAGAATAAAGCAAAATGAAGGAAATTTATTTGAAAAGCAGCTATTGAGAAAAAAGTAATATAAAAGAGAAATATTATGATCTGCGTTAAACAGAAACAAGAGCGATGAAAGAGGCCACCAATCAGCAAAAGTACTGAAAAATAGATACATGTATTACGTAAGATTATCAAGCCATTCAGAATTTTGTGCAAATGCTTTTAAACTTCCCCTGTATTAGGGTCATGACGAAAGTTCTGATTCTATGAATCCTGGTGTTTTTAAATCCTTAATAGAAAACAGTGCTGAATTAGATCCAACTTTAAGAGATCACTTAAAAAGTTCTAACGTTTTCAAAGGAACTTCAATGTGACTATACAAAATGATTTACTTTCTTGCTCTTGGGAAATATGTAGGATGCACATATTAAAAGAGATTTCACAAGCTAGCTTTATAGGCATAATTGCATATTAAACCTCTGATATATCAAACGAATTTCAATAAGCTCTCATTTTGCGCTATGAATATGAGTAAAATAAAGAGTAGACATTTTGTCTGCGGTATCAAATAAGATTTTGATCAAAATAACTAGCGTTATTTGCTGATCAATAGAAAGCCTTTTACCGAAACTGTCCAGAAAAAAATTGATTGCTCAAAGTTATGATGGCTGCCGCCCATTTGATAGAATGTACACGTCAGTGGTGTTAAAGCAAATATTTATAAAGACGTTTATTTCCAAATGCACATTAGTACACTGTTCATGCGCATCAAAATTAATTGGATAATGGACTCAGGTCAGTTTCTGGAAATTCCAGAAGTTGGAGAAATCTTCAGAAAATATGTCACTAATTCCAACCTCTTTTTCACAAGTCTCCTCAGAGATGCGTCGGAAATGAGATGAGAGAATTTATTAAAGGGTGAAACGGTTGCCAAAAAACTGTTAAAACAAAGATGGAATTTTAACATTCGAACTGTAAACATGGTTTTAGCAACATAAAGAAAACTATTGTTAGAGTACTGTAATAAAAAATTCTAAATGAAAAGGGGCGTTTCATTAACAACAAACATTCAAGCTTTCCAGTTTTTAGTTATAAGAAGCTTAAAACTGACAGTATCCTACTTTCTATTTAGGGCTCACTGTTTTTCCGCCATATAATGCCGCAAGACGTAGATTGTTTCTATAATAAAATTCAATCAAGAAATGCGGACGATTCTCATAAAACAAGCGGTGAGTGAACTACAATTAGGGAATTAGGAAAGATTAGAAACGGTATGACCACCATAATTGAGGAAACGACCGAATAGATGAAGAGAAGAGTTAGGAGGAAGAAGAGAGGAGAGAGAGGGAGAAACGTATTGAATGTTGTGAAAGGCTAGAAGGAAAGGAAGAAGATGCATTAAATGCGAGTCGACAAGATTACTAGCGAAGATTAGAAGAAAGCTGCGTAGCATATGAAAGAGTAAGAGAGTTGAACATAATAAGATAATGCAACGAGTGCTAAGGAGGAAGGTTTTGATCGTTTTAGTTGATCCAGTAGTTGAGCTATCAGGCCCAACTTTGAGAATCGAGCGTGGAAACCCTTTAAATTAATATAAGAACCTCATTTCCGCAAAACGAGTTTGCATGTATGAGAGAAAGAGCGATACTGAGACTGATTACATTATTATTGTAGAACATCTGTAGGAGAGACTCGAGAAAATCGAAACGACGAAGGTGAGTAAAGTGAGATGAGTATCTAGAAAGAAGAGAAGAATGATTTTATTCCCTGAAAGGAGCTCATGATTATGATTCTTATAAGTAAATTAGTCAAAATTGGTTGGGTCAGACTTTTCTGCATGAGGAAGATGCTAAAAATATTTGTAACGACAAAACTTTAAAATACATTTGTTTAAGGATAAAACGCTTTTCGAATGACAAATATTTCCGTCATGCGGAAATACAGAAAATGGGGGCAAGAAAAGACTTGAATGCCCTCCGTGTTGCGCTTGCAAGACAGAAAGAGATATTGTTTCCAGAATCCATCGACTGATTGACGAATCTTGTGAGTTGAACTTGATTTGCAAGAAAATTCAAGAAAGCAGAAGAGAAGACGATGAAACTTACTACAAATTTAAGAAAACCTACAAATTAATTATAAAGTAAGTAATTTATTATTTATTTGTATATTTAATTGAGAATCAATTCGTAACAAGGAACTTTTTTTATGTAATTAATATCTCTACGAAGGAGTAGGAAATGAGATGTCATTGAGGGCGGACTAAAGACCTTGGGTATAAAATGCGGAATAGAGGAGAGAGAAGATAGATATGAATATGATGAAGAGAGATATATATATAGAGGATATATACTAGTGAGTAGGTGATGAAGTAATATAGAGAGGATCATTAATGAAAAGGGAAATGAAATAGAATATATAATACTTATATATAGAGAGATAGAGAATGATATATATATAGAGAGAGAGAGAGAGAGTAGGTAATGAGAGATATATATATAATTGTGAGAGATTCGCGACCCCACCGAAGAGTTATTCTAGTCACGGGGAGAGAGAAGAGAGTGACGACGCATTGCTTTATATATTTTTTTTCCAAAATAATTCCTTCATCGTCATCGGCAAAATTTCATAATCGTCCCATCACTAATAATTACTTTATCAATAACTTACCCTAATCTTCTAAATATTATACCCAAAGCTATAATATATATCACTGATCTCTATTGATAAGCCTACCCCCCATTGCTACTCTTTTGATTTCAAGGAAATGATAAGTTATTACCTCACATCTATACAATATTGCATTGCATAGTCTAGTATACCTTGCTAAGTAGAAAGTAAGAGCATACAACATTGCTATAGTTAGTATATATATAATTATATATATATATATAATAATATATAATATATATATATATATTAATATATATATATATATAATAATTAATATACCTAGGTATATATATATATATTAAATATAATATAATATATATATATATTAATATTAATATATATATTATAATTAATAATAATATTATTATTAGATATATAGTATATATATATATATATATATTAATATATATATATAATATATAATATATATATATATATATATATTTAAATATATATACTAATATATATATATATTATTATATATATATATATATATATATATAGATATATTAATATATATAAATAATAATTATATTATTAATATAATATATATATATATATATATTAATAATATTATATAATTAATATATATATATAAAACTAATTTGTGTTGAATAGAATATATATATATATAATTAATATATTATATATATAAATATATTTAAATATATATTAATAGATTAATATAATATATATATATTATATATTAATATATTATACTTATATAATATATATATTATTATATTATATATAAATATATATATATATAATATATTATATATATAATTATATATATATATTTATTTAATTATATATATAATAAATATATATTAATATATATATATATATTAATAAATATATATTAATTATATATTTATATTTATTAATAAATATTAATATAATTATATAGAGGTGAGAGATATTGATCATGCATTACAC
>JABUQX010065580.1:22500-35263 GCA_015478945.1 Trachelipus rathkii | reverse complement strand
GGAGGAGTAGGGGTAAGCTTGTACAACTTGTAGAGGCTCCGCTTTTCTCGAGTAGCCCGAGCACATTCTCGGCTCCACCAAGGAGTCGTAGATTTGCGGTGCCCAGAGGAACGGGGGATATGGTCCACTGCCGTTTTGAGGATCACGGGAAACACAGTTAATGCAGGAGGATTGGAAAGTAAGTAAAGCCTGATAAAAGGAAGGCCATCCGGTCTGTCATATGACAGCTAGAGTAAGGTTGTTACTGCGGACGTAGGATGGAAGGAAGGAAATGACGATTGGTTGTTGGTACTCTCTAAAAGGAAAGCTGACCTTTCGACCGAAACGATCGAAAGCGAGATTGGAACACAAGAAGACGTTCAACACAGGAAGAAACGCTCAAAAGTGGGAAGACCTGTGTTGAGACATCCCAAAGAGAAATCCTGTAAAATAACCAATCAGCATTGGGGGAAGTAACAGAATCTCCCCACAGTGGGTGGCGGAGGTTAAAGTCGCCAAGGACCAGCATGGGTGCCAGCCAGTTACACTGAGCACAGTGTAAGGGGCGTGTCAAGATTAATTCGAGCCGCTACGGCATGTAGCGGTGTTGAGAGGGGAATTGGAGTGAATGGGACAGATTCGTGAAACAGAATCGCTGCTCCACCTCTTTCATTAGCACCCCGATGCAGGGAGATGAGAGGCTCCCTGTATCTGGAGGGTTGCAAAAGGTCTCGATTGCGAAGTTGGAGTTCCTGCAAACATATAGCCATCGGTTGATGAGCTACAATTACTCTCTTAAGTTTTTCGTAGTTAGAAAAATATCCACGACAGTTCCATTGAATGAAACTTGCTATAAAGAATGGAGACAATCAAATTTCCGGGCGATCCGTGACAATAGTCACTATCTGCTGAGAGGGAGCCACCTTCTGGGAAGATGACGGCTGAGGGGGCTGTGAGCCACTGAACGACCCACAAGCCGAAACGTCATATCCAGGGGGAAGAGGAAGATCACGCAATAGGGAAATGTAAGGGCCTCTCTGTGTAGGACCGGATGGGCACCTAGCAGCTTTAGGAGACTGCTCTCCAAAGAGGCGTGAAAAGTCAACAACATCACCAACACACTTGATAATAGGTACGTTCCTATCTAACAACGTAGCAGACTGGGAAGGGGGCTGGCCCTCGCAGGGGGACCGCGGCACCAGAAGGAGCGGCAACATCAATGGTCTGGGAAGAGTGGTGAGAGAGACATTGGGGAATGTCAACTCCAGGAGGGTCAAGCGACAAACTGGGAGACACGTGGGTGGAGTCCGTAATCAAAGTCCGCAAGGATCCATCGCAGAAGAGTGAGGCCCGACGGCTCGGGTTCAGGTACGCGGAGCCAGAGAGAGGAGAAAACACTACCCTCCCGGCCCCATCAGCAACCAGCCCCTCCCCCAGAGCGAGACAGAGCTATCACTCCCAGCAGGACGATCGCGACTGTAAGGTTTCCTGGGAGATTCCCTGAGGACGCCAAGCAACTGGGGCTCCGGAACACACGAGCAGAGCACTGGACGAGAAATTGTCGAAGAGTCCATGGTGGCATCCGAATAAGTTTTGGAATCACTCGAGTAAGGTCGAAGCGGTTTCTGTCCGAGGCGGCGTGCCGGACACCATCGTTGAGAGAGAGTCGCAGTGTTTTCCCACGCGAGTGGGTCTGAGGGCGAACATGTTTTAGCTTGAAAGAGAACTGGGAACCTCATGCCGAACGCTCCTCTGTTTTAATTAGTCGGTTTAACGCAACGAGTAGGAATGTTTGGTCCAGGGATATCCTTTCGGATTGGCGTCGTGAACCTTTATTGCAGGTTAGGAGAGCCGCTTTACTTCCCAGGGTAAAATTGATGGCGGGACGTTTCCGTGGGGGGAGATTAGTGTATAGGAAGGTCAAGCTCTCGGACAAGGATCGGGTGTTTTCGCCACCCTCAGAATTATTGAACAAGCAATGATCATCAATAGAGCCATATCGAGGGGCCATCGGATCTCACAATGTGGATATCGTGGACGAGAAGGTAGTGTGTGTTGGAATGGACGAATCAAGTGGTCCGGAGGACATGGATAGGAGAAGTTGGGAAGAACAGTTGTCTGCCAAGCAATAGGAAACACCAAATCAGGTGACCCGGAACGTGGGACGGTAGGCAGCGTTGAAAGGCGGAACTGAGGAAAGATCTGGACGCAACCGCACGGGAGCGAGGTTGCAATGGTAAAGTCGACTGTAGAGGTTATTTAGTTGTCGCCGCAGCATAGAAGAGGAAGATGTAGCCAACTTCTCTCGTGCTTTCGGCGTGTAGCCTCAGACGATCAAACTTATGAATTCCCCGCACTGCTCAAGGATTTCCTTCTAAAAGGCGAAAAAAAGGGGCAGTGGACAGAGGCCGGAATTGGGCCTTTGCAGTTAGGGCAACAAGGAGGATGGGTTTCACAGTTGGGATGGAGAAACAGCCCTATGTTGGGCAGATGGTACTGCGGAGACCACAATTTTCTGAGTGACCAAATTTTGGCACTTGAAAACTACCTCTCGGGTGGGGGCACACAGGTCGACGCGAGTGCATAGTGAAACAAGTTTTACCTTGGTCGGAGGGAAAAGGCACAGAGAAGGTAAGTAAGGGGACGAGGGTTCATCGTTGAGGGGTTCTCCTTAGAGGAGGGAACCGATAAATGTCGGTGACAGGGCATGTTGTTGTCTTCTTGCTCAAATGAAGCGAGAAATGCCTCTTTTGAATGTAATTCAAACAGAACTCTAGTGCATATATATGGTACCTTGGACGTGTTACGAAACATACGTCCGGTTTAGAATACAGGATCCTTTCCAGTTGCGAGAGGGAAGCAAGAAGTGGTTTGAATTCTAGATGCAGCACGGACCAGGATGGAACCGTTTTTCATGGGCGTTGCTTGAGGCTCAGTTGTTTGAAAGAGCAGCCTCCAAAAACTCACTAAGGTATTACTGGCTTATGGCAGTCGCTGGACGTGACCGAGTATAGTGCATAAATAAAAATAAGAGGTAAGAAGTCATAACTCGGACCCCAAGGAGGGGGGGGGGTAAAGAAAGCGCATAAGTGGAGTCGGTGATTCTGACGACAGAGGATAGAGACCTTGCTGACGCAGAGGATCTAGAGACGGCTGATGTGAGGATGGAGTGGGAATGTCGTGCTAAGAGGCCAGAACAGCCTCAGCTGGTCTAGATGGGGTAGTCTCTAGAAACGGGACCGTTACGTAAGACTATAGGTGGTGGTGGAGTACCAACCATTTCATCACAAGGGCCCCAAAGCCCTATTGGTCGTGAATACGAGAAATGGTCAGGAAGGGGTCGGGCTGGGGACCCGACAGATGGTGATTTCCCGCCTTTCTTGGAAACGTTATTTTTTCTTTTAGCTTTTCCCATAATACCCATAATAAATGCTCCTTTTACACATAGCTGCTCCGCAATAAAATGAAGCACAAAATACTATAACACAAATCGATAAATAAAAACAAAGTTATCCTGAAGCGTAACTTGCGGAAAACTCCACCGACGTAGGTGGGCCATGGGTGTGGCCTCGGAAATCCTCCCAGAATCTCTGCATCTCAGTCCGAAGGATGAAAATAATGAGGGTTAGATGATAAATGGATTGCTTAGTTATCCTCGGGCTCCTCATTGAGATAAGACTCATGCGGCGACGGGTTAAAGACGCGCACCACAACGATTAAGACGGCGAAGACCAAGATTAATAACAGCCAAGGTGCAGGACAGCTTCTTCACAGAAGGTTACCCAAGGTTCAGAGAGACCCCAACAACTAGAGCGGCCGGAGAAAAGGCGAGAACAACTGATTTTGACTGTAGTGTACCCTCAACCACGGGGAAGGAGGGAAAATGGGCAAAAAATGGGAACAGACAACGGCACGAATAGAACACCAGATGCAGAGAAGAAATCGAGGAGAACTCTTCAAAGAGACACCAGGAATAGGTGTAGAGTAGTGCATACAGATCTTGGAGAGAAAGGGAAACAATGGGAAAGGATAAGCAGAAATGAACGGACGTACACAAAGTATAAGATGAATGAAGATAAAAAAAACAAATAATAATAAACGAAAAAGAAAAAATATAAAAAAGAAAAATGACAAAAACAAAAGAAACGCAGTAATAAAATAAGATAGATAAAAAATATGGAGAGAAAACAAAACCAAAAATATAACAAAAGAAAGTGGCGCTTCGCAGACACAAAAATGTTGTGCCCCCTCTCGACGACAACGAGGGCACCTCGTGAGGGGGATATATCTAATATATATATATATATATATTATATATATATATATATATATATATATATATATATATAATATATATATATATATATATATATATTATATATATATATAATATAACTATATAATATATATATAATATATAATATATATATATAATTCATATAATATATATATATATATATATATTTATATATATATATTATAAGTATATAAATATATATATATTAATATATAATATATAGTTATACTATCATCACTGCCCCACCTTCTTTCCACAAGACTGGGGGTGAGGTGGTGAAACACGCACAGGAAAAAAGACAACTAGCAAAGGATATGACAGCAGTGGAAAATGAAAGCAAGCCTTACGCCGTCTCTTTAATACCCCTTAAAGTCGAGCAACTCGCTGCAGTACAGACGGAAATCCACTCTAGAGCTTCACGGGACCTATCTGACACGGAGGCGACGGACCCTCAATACGACATTTCGTCAATGAAATGGGGTTCATGTGCCCTATGGCCCAGGGTGGGCCACAACCCTACTCCCTCATAAAACTCCGTCTACTTCAGCATTCCTTATTAATGCACACTTTCTTTTCTGTCGCTCTCTTGCAAACGTCACATTTTAACTCCTCCAAACATTCCTTACTGACTAAATCCATTACCGCAGATTGGAGAGTTTAATAGGATACACAGGAAACAGAAAAGTAGTAGAAGAACATTACTCAAGTCGAAAGAATCCCCTCCCTTTACAGTCCTATATATATATTATATAGTATATATATATATATATATATATTATATATAATATATATATATATCTATATATATATATATATATATATATATATATATTATATTTATATATTATATATATAATATATATATAAATATATTATATATATATATATATATATATATATTTATATATATATTATATATGATAGATAGATAGGATTTAATTGGAAGCTCTATGGCGGTTGTTAGTGATATATGGTGTTGGGTGGTAGGCTTCTCAATGAATCAAAAGTAAGATATGACGATAGTGAAGCGTGTGTAGAATAAATGGAGTTTCAAAATGGATTGGTTTAATATTAATAGTGGCGTGTGAGGCAGGGATGTGTTGTCTCTTGGTTATCAATTTGTAAATGGATGGGGTTATGAAGAATTAAGAGGTGGGGTGGAAGGAGATGGTGCTAGAATGATGGAGATGGAAGAGAGTGAGGGTGCTTACCTATTATATGAGGATATGATTTGGGTTTTGTGTGGCGAATCTGAAGAGAGTTTGAGAAAGACTAGTAGAGAGATTTGGCAAGGGGTGTAAAAAAAAAGGGGTAAATGAAAGTAAACGTAAATTAAAGTAAGGTTATGGCTTGAGTGAGGACAGTCCTTGGTGTGAAGTTATTATTATGATGGTGAGCAGCTGGAACAAGTGTCTGAGTTTAAATATCTAGAATATATGTTGGATGAAAAGGGAACGAATGATGCATAGTATAGTAGGAAAGTTTTGAATGGTAGGAAGGTGGCTGGTGCAATTAAATTCTTCGTGGAAGTCAAAGGGACTAAGTTTTGAAGTTTTTGCTAGGGTCTTACAATGGGACATTATCTGTATACCTGTCTTAATGTATAGTCAGTGAAACTATGCGCTGGAATAAGACGGTATAGATCAAAGTCGTACTTTCCCCGTGGATATATCTTAGGGTGTGAGAAGAATTGATAAAATGAGAAATGAACGCACTAGGGAGTTGTGTGGTGTGAAGTGAAGAAAGGAGTAAATAAGAGAATAAACGAAAGTACATTAACATGGCTTGGTCATGTGGAAAGGATGGATGATAGTGGTTGGTTAAAAGCGGAAATATATAGTGCTGACTGAGCTGGGGATCGGACCAGCTGGGAGACGCGACGAAGAAAGCTGGAACTTGCTGTCAGTAAAGGAATGCCTAAACGGAGAGGGAATTTGCGTTTTGCATGAGACGAATAGAAAGGTGCATAAAGGAGTGAATGTTGAGGTTTTGTGAGGTAGTTATAGTTGTGGCTCACCTGGGCCAAAAGGGCTGAACCCTACATTGACGAGATGCCATAGCGAGGGTCCGTCGCAGTCCGGGGAAAGCCCTAGGTGGATTTTTCTGACTGCAACGAGTTTTCACTTTAAGTGCATAAAGGGTTTCGGCAAGGTTGCTGGGCTCTCTTTTTCGACTTGCGTCATATTCTTCTACTAACTTTCCTGTTTCCAGTGGATGTTTGCAACCTTACCCCAGTCTGGGTGGTGGTGGTGGTGATATATTATATACTATATATTATATATATATATATATATAAGTATATATAATATATATTATATATATATATAATATAATATATAAGTAATATATTTATATATAATATATATGTATAATATGTATCATATATATTATATTATTTATAATATATATACCTGTAAATATATACAAGTCTTGAGTGCGCTAGGGTCTTACATGAGGGTGATGTTGTTATCCTGTGTTATGTATGTAGTGAGACTATGGTCTGGAATAAGAGGTATACGTCTAAAAGTTCAATGTGTTTCAGATGGACAATCTTAGGGGCATGCTAGGTGTGAGAAGAATTGATAAAATTGAGGAAATGAACTTATTAGAGAGCTGTGTGGTTGAAGAAAGGGGAAACGAGAGAATAAATGAAAGTTATGTTGAGATGGTTTGGTCATGTGGAAAGGATGAAATGATAGTCGGTGGGTTAAACGGATGGTATAGTGGCGAGTGTGTTGGGACCGACCGGGCTGGGAGACCGAAGAAAAAGTGGATGAGTCAGTAACGAATGTCTGAAGAAGAGAATGTGATTTTGGCAGAGGCGAGAATAAAAAAGTGGCATAATAATGAGAAAATGGCGGGGTATTTGAGAGGGTAGTGTTGTGGCCAACTGGGGCCCAAGGATGACCCTTACACATGCGATTTACCATAGTGAGGAATCCGTCCGCGGTTCCATGAAGGCTCTGGGTGGATTTTCTGACTGTAACGAGTTCTTACATAATTAATGGTACAGAGGGGCGGGTTACGGCTGGGCTTTCTTTTCGACTTTTGTTCATATTCTTCTAATGCTTTTCTTTGTCCGATGCCATGTAGCACCTTACCCGTTTTGGGGAGAAAAAAGGTGATGAAGAATATACTATATATATATATATATATATATATTATATATATTAATATATATATATATAGTATATAATATTATATATATAATATATATATTATTATATATATATATATATATATATATATATAATATATATATTTATGTATATATATGCGTGCGTGTGTGGTGTGTGTGTGTGTGCTGAAAAAAACAAAAGACATAAATACACAGTGTGAACAATTTCCTTTACGCGCTCTCCTTTTAATATCTGTAAAAAAAGATATAAAAATATACTCAATTAATACTCAGATCTTAATAATAATAATAATAATAATAATAATAATAATAATAATAATAATAATAATAATAATAATACATTATAATAATAATAATAATTAAATAAATAAATAATATAATAATAAATAGCTATATAATAAATAATAATAAATGAATGAGATAGTGGGAGAGAATATGCATACTTGAAGCTATGAAATAACCTCCCATTTTAATGGTTCGCCTTTCTCTTTTGCATTCATATTCTTCACATAGCACTCATTCTTTCAGGCAACATCTCTGACCAACCATTTATCCACATAGTCATATACACAGCACTCTAACTCCACACCCCTCTACTAAGACATCTAAGCAACATCCCTATGATGTGGGGGAGAAAGAATTATGGGTATGTCCTGCGTGTCGATAGAAGGCGACTACAGGAACAGTGGGTAGTTGGGTTGGCTGCCCACTACCACTCATCTCTTGCCAGGAATGTTAATGCAGGCCTCGAAGAAGGTCGTGATTGCCGTAAAAGGCCTTCTTTTTTTCGGCGAAAATGTAGGAATCGTATGGGTACATGGAATATCAGAGGAATAAATGTAGAGGAGAAGTGGAGGAGGTGATGGTGTATTTAGAAGGACAAATTTGATTTGCTCGCTGTGACTGAAACAAAGATGAAAGGAACAGTGAAATGAGTGGTGGGGTGTGGTGGTGTGGTGTGAAATGTGTGTGGTGTGCTGGTGTTGAAAGAATGAGAGGGGGGGGGAGAGAGAAGAGAGTTGCAATTTTGATGAAGAGTGACTTCTTGGTAGAGCTTGGGTGACTTTGTGGTGTGTGAGTAATCGTAATTCTAATTCGTATAAATTTGTTTGAAAAGGTCAAGGTATCGGTGTGGTAGTGACTATGGTCATCTGAGTGTGAAACGTTGAAGAGAAGTATGACATTTTTTGGGACAATCTGAATGGATGTTTTTGATGGGGTGAGATAGGAGCTTCAGATTGATTGTGTTGGAGGACCTAAATGGTTGATAGGTGATCAAAAAAGGTATGGTATAACAGGGTGATTTTGGGGTGTTGGGAGAAAAAGAGAATTGCAGGAAGGTGATTGATTTCTATGAGGAGGAGGATATGTGTGCTAATAATACTTTTCTTTACAACACGAAATAGTAGTCCAATTAGTATAAACTAGAAGGTTGGTGTACGGAGTAGAGATGAAGTACGTGTATCGAAGTGAAAATGTATGATTGATTTTGTGGTAGGAGATATTGAAGTATGTGTTGAATGTTAAAACATTCAGTGAGGGGATTAGGAATGAGATTATTGGATTCATTTTGTTGTTCTATGTAAAATTAAGTTAGTGGGGGCTTGATGGAGGAGGAAGGGATATGGAGGAAGTGGGATAGAATTTAGAGTGAAAAGTATAAGGTGGAACAGGTTAATAAGGAATAAGTATCTAAGATTGCTCACAAATAAATTAGTTTGAATGTGAACAAAGTTGAAATGAAAGCAAATCTGGGAGCAAGATGGAAGGCAAGCACTTGCTGCAGTGCAAAGAAAATTGTGGATTGTGCCTTGAGTAGGAAGTAAAATGTTTAACAGTGAGTGGTGGATGAAGGGTGGAATGCAAGAGCCGATTAAAAGTAAAAAGAGAATGGTTTGAATGTTACTGAAAGCCAAGTGATAAACTTTCAAAAGAAAGATATTTGGAATTGTATATAAGGAGGAAAAAAATACTAAAAGGTGCATACTAGGAGAAAGAAGTGGTAAATGAACAGTTTTGGAGGACGGATGAATGGGGCTTCCCAGGTAAAAAGACAAGAAAGAAACTCTTCTGGAAGTAAGCGTGAAAGATTAAGAATGAAGAATAAAGGGGAACCTGCTTAGGAATAATGACTAGGGATAGTGCTTTTGTAACTGATGATGGATGTGAGGGAGGTGTGGAAAGCACACTTCGAAAATCTGAAATAATATTAACAGTAATGAAGAGGAGATAGTGAATGGTGTGTGGGTTTGATGGTACAGAAGGAATAGGTAATTTTGGGGATTGAGGTATTAGCAATAGGTAAGGGTAGAGTGAGAAGTTGAAGAATGGTAAATCTCTCGCATGATGAATTACTGGCGAAATGATCAAGAACGGAGGCAGATGGTGATTGATTGATTTGGATTTGGAAGTTTGTATAACAAGCGTTTATGGAGAGTATGAGTTTGAGAGATTGTAGGAGCAGTAATAGTACGCTATATAAGGGTAAGGGAGATAAGGGGAAACTGTAGGAATTATAGGGGAATTAGTTTTTGGAGTGTTGTCAGGGAAGATATATGCTGGTTTTTGGTCGAAAAGAGGGCATCAAGTGACTGAAGGACTGTTGGTGAAAGAACAAAGGTGCATTTAGGGTGGCAGAGGATGTGTGGATCAATCTTTACATTTTGGAACAAATGATCGAGAAAATGAGGGAAAAGAAGAAAAATTGTATATATTTAGTTTTATGGATTTGCAACAGCGTATGATCGGATTAATAGGGGAAGCTCTATGGCAGCTGTTAGTGATATATGGTGTTGGTGAAGGCTTTCAATGGCAATCAAAAGTTATATGAGATAGTGGAAGATTGTGTAAGATTAAATGGGTGGTCAAAGTGATTGGTTAATATTTCATAGCAGAGTGAGGAAGGGATGTGTTATGGTCTCCTTGGTTTATTCAATTCCGTATATGGATGGGGTTATGAAAAGAATTAGAGATGAGGGCGGTGGCAGGAAAATGATATTAGAATTATGGAAAATGGAGGCAAGTGGAGGGTGCCCTACCTATTATATGCGAATGATTTGGTATTGTGTGGTGAATCTGAAGAGAGTTTGAGAGGATTGGTAGAGAGAGTTAGCAGGATGTGTAAAGGAGAGGTTTGAAGTAAACATAGAGAAAGAGGAGTGACTTGTGAGTGAGAACAGTCCTCTGTGTGAAGTTATGTTTAGATGGTGAGCAGACTTGGAACAAGTGTCTGAGTTTAAATATTTAGGAATATATGTTGGATGAAAAGGGAACGATTGTTGGAGAGTGTAGTAGGAAAGTTGTGAATGGCAGGAAGGTGGCTGGTGCAAATAAATCGTTTGTGGATGTAAAGGGACTAAGTCTTGAGTGCAGCATAAGTCTTACATGAGGGTGTGTTTTTACCTGTGTTGTTAATGTATAAGTAGTGAGACTATGGTCTGAAATAAGAGTAGCTATAAGATCTAAGTTCATGTGTGTCAGATGGACAATTCTTAGGGCATGATTAGGTGGTGAGAAAGAAATTGAATAAAAATGAGGAATGAAAGTATTAGAGTTGTGTGGTGTGAAGAAAGGGGTAAATGAGAGAATAAATGAAAGTATGTTGAGATGGTTTGGTCATGTGGAAAGGATGAATGATAGTCAGTTGGTTAAGCGGTTGTATAGTGGTGAGTGTGTGGGATCGACCGGCTGGAAGACCAAAGAAAAATTGGATCGAGTCAGTAAAGGAATGTCTGGAGGAGAGAAATGTGAGTTTGGCACAGGGGAGAAGGAAGGTGCATAATAGGAGTGAATGGCAGGGGTTTGTGAGGGGGGTATGGTTGTGTCCCACCTGGACCAAGAGATGAACCCAACACTGACGATATGCCATAGTGAGGGTCCGTCGCTGTCCTTGAAGCTTAGGGTGGATTTTCTGACTGTGACAAGTTCTCACTATTAGATATTGGAAGGCGGAGGTAAGGATGGGCTTTCTTTTCGACTTGCTTCATATTCTTCTACTACTTTTCTGTTTCTGGTGCATTGCACGCACCTTCCCCACAGTCTTGGGGAAATAATAATAACAACAATAATAATTATTTGATGATGATGATGATGATGATGATGATGATGATGATGTGATGAATGATGATGATGATGATGATTGAATGGATTTCGATGATGATTGATGAGATATATATATACTATATATATATATTATATATATATTTATGTTATATATATATATATATATATATATATAATATAATTATATATATATATATATAATATATATATATAATATAATTATATATTATATATACTTACATTTTTGGATAATATATATATTATATATATTATATATATTTATATATTAATTATATATCATATATATATATATATATAGTGCTCCTGGCTCAGTGGTAGAACACTCGCCTAGCAAGCAAGGGGGGCCCAGGTTTTCGAACTGGGTTGGAGCGAGAGAATGTAAGTTATTCTCTATTATCTCTAGCTTCGTTCCAATCAGACGTTAATGAGTACATTGGCAGCGTGCTTGCCTGCATTGGGAAAAACTCTGGTTACGCCGATAGGCCTGGCCAGCCAGCAGTTTGTTGTTAGGCTCAAGTTTTACCCAGGGGGGAAAAACCCTTTCTCGTTGGGTCCACTGAAAGGTGGCGTTAAGTCATCCTAGTCCTGGGGGATGTTGAAGCATTTTTTGAGTTGAGGTATACGCGGCGTATTTATTACTATATATATATTATATATTATATTATTATTATATATTATATATAATATATATATATATATATATATATATATTATTATATATATATATATATATATATATATATTATATATATATATATATATAATAATTATATATATATATAATATATATTATAATATATATATATATATATAATAATATATATTATATATCTTCTTCTTCTTCACATCCCCCAGGTAGGATGATTTAACGCCCTGTCAGGTGGACCCAACGAGAAAGGTCGCATGGTAACTTGAGCTCACGACCATCTGCTGGCTGGCAGGCCCTTCGCGGTAACCAGAGTTTTCTTATTAGTAGCATAGCAAGCTGCAATGTATGTACTCATTACGTCTGGAGTGGGACGAAGCCAGAGATAATAAAGAGAATAATTAGCATTCTCTCACTCCAACCCAGTCTCGAACCTGGGCCCCCTCGCTTGCTAGGCGAGTGTTCTACCACTGAGCTAGGAGCGCGCTATATATATATATAATATATATTATATATTATATATATATAATATTATAATATATCTTAATATATATATATATTTATATTATATATATTATATTATATATATATATAATATATTAATTAATATATTATTAAT
>JABUQX010065580.1:0-15000 GCA_015478945.1 Trachelipus rathkii | reverse complement strand
ATTCCGGTTCCGGCCGAAATACCGTCCGGAATTTTTTTGGGATTCCGGCTAATTAATTCCGGTTCCAGCTGGAACTGAAAATTTCAGTTCCTTTGCACCCCTATATATATATATATTATATTATATATATATATATATAATATATATTATATATATATATACTATATACTATAATATATATATAATATATAATATATATATATATATATTATAATATTATATATATATATATATATATATATATATATATTATTATTATATAATATATATATATATACAGTATAATATATATATTATATAGTTTAACCCCATTTACATTAAAAATTATTGGCATCTCATTTTGTTACAAAAAAAAAAAAACATTCTGCATTCTTCAGAGATAGTGGCTGCGAGCGAAAAAATTTGGTGCACCTATTAACCGCATCAAGTATGATGTGAAAAAAATTGGTTATAACTGGTTTGAAGTCGATTTTTTGAATTTTGGGAAATTTTTATCAATTTTTGAAAAATTTCAAAAATTTTCAGCATTTTTGACGGATTTCTTGAGACTTTTCCAGCATTCACTGCATTAAGAAATTTATAAATTATTATGATATTTCATTCATTCCTGTTGGCCCATCCTTTGATCTCATTCTGCACCAAAATTGTCATGAAATTTTATGCAGCCCCACCCCCCAAGACCATTGGAGTTGGACTCTGAAAAAAAAACCATTTTTGTAAACAAAAAAAAAAAAACCAATTCCAATTAATTGGAAAATGTGCATGAAGCTATATGCACTATAACTCCTATCAACATGCTGTATGGTTGTTTTTTTCTTTCTGTCAGTGTGGGGTCCGAAACCCCCCCCAAAAAAAAAGGAAACAAAAAAAAACCACTTGTAACAAAAACAAAAAAAAAAACATATATCTATATATAAATATTTATTAATAATATATATATAATATATTATATATATATATTGAATATATAATATATATATATATATATATATTATATATATAATATATATATATAATATATATATATATATTATATATATTAGGGATTACCGATAGATCAGGTATATCGGGTATCGGTTCGGTAGTATCGGCCATCTTTTTGATGGTATCGGGTATCGGTATCGGTTATCGGTTAAATGGCCCGGAATACTTAGCGATACTTCTTACTTGTTTGTGTGAAAAATTATGAGAAAACTTTTAGATTCAATAAAAAAATCTAGTTCGATATAGATAGCTAGTACCAAGCTATGTTTTTTTTTCCTCGATTTCCTTTTTTACTTAGATTTTTAGCGTTTTCGCCAACTTGGTCTTTAGCGTAAAATTTAACTATTTGGACAGCCATTTTTATAATTATACAGATTTATCTACTTTTTAGTTTTGATCAATAGTATTTATCTTTTAATATGCCAATTTCGTGAGAGCGTGTGAGTGCGTGAGTGTTTTTAAAATTTCTGCATATTCATATTTTAGATATTTGCTGTAATTAGGGTTTTATCGTTTTAAAATTTAGGGTTCTTAGCCGTACGAATAAATCTTTCCTCATGTTCTCCTTTGGTTTTGGTCTATTTGTAGTCTGTTTTTTTTTTTTTTTTTTTTTGTTTTTTTTTTTTTTTTTTTTTTTTTTGTGATTTGTTTTTTTTGTGCGTTGCGTGTGCGTGTGCGTGTGCGTGTGAGTGTATGATAGTAGATTTGCACAGGCGTGGGCTTTCTTTTGACTTACCAACATCAATGGCTTGCACTCTAACTCTGCATCCATTGAATACTACCTCTCTAACTCTAAAACCTAATTTTATGCTCTTGTCTTGAGACCCAGATGGCTAAAAATTCATCCTTCAACTCGTTAATATATCCAACTAGTAACTTATTTTATAATTTTCCGTTTGAAGGGTGAGTATGTTGGCCTAATGCAAAATTAAACATTCTATAACACGTTCTCGAGATCTCGAAATCTCCTAACTTCGATGTTCTGTGGCTTAAATCTTTTCTCCTTTCTACGTACAGTATTCTTAATGCTCTGCTACTTGTTCTCCTAACCAGAACAGATTTTCATGCCTTATTTGATTACCTTAACTTACTTCTCACGAGACTGTTTATATCTTCATCATGCCAAATAACTGAGGTCCTCTATTATAGGAGATTTCATGTCATCAAAACTGAATTGCTTGGGTTACTTCTCGTAGCTAATTTTAAGTTGGGAGGAAGCCGAATCATTCGAGTTTCTCAACGATCTGGAGCAACTGATTAAATAACCTACACACATTCCGGATCGTCCCAAACGATTCTTGAACACACTTGACCTATGTTTCACCACTAGTCCTTCTCTCTATAAATACACCACCTTCGCTCCTATTGGTAAATCTGAACACAACCTTATATCACTTAATTTTTAATACTTTCTCTCCAACATCTCCATCCTGCCCTATGCGGTTTTTCTGGCACTTTTGATCGGGCCCGCAATTGGGGGGCATTGCGGATGCTTCTACGCTTAACTATAATTGAAGTCGACTGCTTGACTCATTAAGGAGCTTCGATTCTCGATAAAGTAGGGAACTGTAATTGTTAATGGGATGAGGAGGATCATTCCTTCTTGGACTAAATCTTTTTCCCCTCAAAAATCCAGGTTCGATCGTGCTTCATCCCTGGCCATTCAGGCTAGAAACAATGGCCTTTCGGGTGTGGAAAAATTCATCGTTCTCCTATCACTCTTGCCAATTTTCATTCAGCTAGGAAATCGTTTGCAGGGATACTCTTCGAGAGCAAAAAAGCGACTTTCATTAAACGAAAAAGCGCGACCTCCTTGGTTCTCCGACTACAAATCTCTCTGGCCTTTTTGCCAAAAAGCTCTTTTAACGCAACTTCTGTAGATCATTTCACTTTTCTCCTCTTATCGCTTGATGATTCTGTTGTTAATACGCCAAACTGAAAAGGCCAATCATCTCTTTGGCCTCCTTTTATTTCCTCTAATTCAACCCTGGACGATCTGGTATTCCCTCTTCCTCATCCTTTCTTCCTCTCAGGTTCCTATGGCCTTTCACCAGTCATTCATTTGATCGGGTGCATGAGTTCCTTCTGAAATCTATGAACGTTGGAAGGCGGGTCGCCCGGATGGCATTCCTCTCCGCAGTTTTGAGGAAAGTAGTGCATTCCGTGGCTGACCCCCACCCCTGTTTAGTTATATTCTCTGTGCCTCATTACTAGCAGTTTGCCTTCAGAGTTGGAAGTCAGCATATGTCAACTTATACCGAAAAAAGGAAGCCGCTCTGATCCTTCTAACGATCCGCCCTATAGCTCTCACTTGATATTCTTTCTAAGATCTTTGGAACCCTACCCTTCAACTCTCACTTCTTAGATCATTTCTGGAATCTCTTTCCCTTCTTTCTGAATTACCGAAGTACCGGCTTCTCGGTGCTCGGATTACTGGCGATAGTACTATTCCTATTAACAGATTTTTTTTGTCTTCTGTTCCTTAGAGACTATGGGGGAACTCCGTGTGTTATGGTGCTTGACATATCCAAGCCATTTTATCTGGTATTGAACGGTCACTGCCTCTCCAAGGCTCCCCTCCTATGGGTTTCCTTCTTCTCTTTGCCTTACTTATTGACTGGTTTTCTTTAAAATCGCTCAATGTTGGCTGTTGTTTGATGGGGGGCACTTCTTCTTTTTCTGATTCAATAGTGGTTACTTCAGGGTTCTGGTGTGTTTATCTACTACTTTATTCCTGCCTTTTCATCCAGGGCTGCGCGAGTCGGAGTCGAGGTCGGGAGTCGGAGTCGTGGAGTCGGAGTCGGGAGTCGTGCAAATTTTCCCGGAGTCGGAGTGGAGTCGAAAATTCTGTGCAAGTGGAGTCGGAGTCGGAAGTCGAAGATTCGGTTATGGAGTCGGAGTCGGAGTCGAAGATTCCTGTGTAAGTGGAGTCGGAGTTCGGAGTCGGAAAATTTGAAAATTAAGAAACCTATTATTATTATTATTTATTATTATGATTATTATATTAATTATATTATTATTATATTATTATTATAAAAAAAGTCTTTGATTTAATTACCATTTCCAAAATAATTTATATTTTGTGTACATAATTTAATTTTTTTAAAATAATCTTTGAAAAATAATATACTGGAGAAGAAGAAGATATATTAACATAGATTTTCCCGACGCGTATCGTCTCTATACTTGAGACATCTCAGAGGATTATTTCTTGTAAGCGAATGAAGTCTTTTAGAAATTAGATTATATAAGAAGTAATTCAAAGTGAATTGAGTCCTGAACTTGATAAATACATAAAATCTTATGTTAATGTTGGTTGCGTTGTTTTTGATGTAGAAGGCCTCCGCTATTTTAAGTTTCTGGACTTCACACAATCCGTATAATATTGTGAAGTGTGTTTAGAAATATTACTAATAGTTGATTGACCTTGTGCCGTATTGAGAATGGTTCAAGATTTTTGCTGGGGACTGTTAGAGATGTTGCATTATGCCTGTCCGAACAATCTATTCTTCGATGTAACCAATATATGTTGACGTACAGCTACCTCAGCGCGCAGTTAATGGTACACCAGCGTGCATGTGTTGTCGTGAAAAGCATCTCTTGTGTTTAACAGGAAGATGCAGTTGTTTTGGACTTATGGTATAGTCTGACATTAATTTTTGAGGTGTATTTAGTTTTGAGGTGAGAATTCAAATATTACGAAGGCACTTCTCTTCCTTATATGAAAGCTATACATTGGAAGTTTTGAAGAGAAATTTTTCGAATGGTTTCTGATTATTTTTTACTTTCTTTTAACCTTTAATATAATTTTGCATGGGTTTTATTACAATGCAAATTATTCACCAAAATGCAATATTGTGGCATGTCACACACCTAACAATTGACAATTTACTTCAAAACTGCACTCGACCAAACTTCCATTACATCAAAAGTTTCCCACAAGACTTGAAACATAGGTTGTATGCTCTGTAAACTAAATTTTTACAAAGATCTTTGTAAATATCAGTAGTGAATAGGATCACAGTTCATATTCAGACCCATTATCAGCTGGGTTGAACATATATGGCCTATGATTATGAGCCGTCAGAATTAACAATGATTTTTAATGTCTAAAAACAGATAGCATTATTAACCTTAGTTTCGTATGTGAATTTTTAAGCATGTCGGTCGACGGATACCTTATGTAAAATACGGGGTTAAAGTTGTTGTTTCACGAAGGATTTTGTCTTTTTCCAGATTGGACACATAGAAGTCAGCCAAATGTAGGTCCGAGTTGGTGGAGGCATCGGCACTCCATCAATAAATTGTAGATTTAATGTTTTCTTAAATTTAAACGGTGTTTTGAGTACAACAAATTAATAAAAAGTTCCTCATATATTTATCTAGATTATACTGGGGGGGGGGATAGGTTTTTTGTGTGTTACACTTCGTAATTATAATGATCAATCGATCAAGAACCGGTAACAGATATTATGAACAAAGATTCTACATTAAGTGAGGCGAATATATTAGTGGCTCAAAGTTTTAAGTTTGATAATTTACATAAAGTTTCATTATTTGATTTAACAATGAAAGAGTATTAAGATATGGTCAGATAATGCTGTTCAAAGATATTAGCAATTTCGTGTTAACCGGTTCAGCACATAGATTATTACAGTCTGCAAAGGCTGAATTTTCTGAGTTTTTGTGTATTTTAGGCAAATCATATATATATATATATATAATATATATATTATATATATATATATATATATATATATATAATATAATATATATATTATATATATAATATATATATTATATAATATATAATATATTATATATATATAATATATATATATATATATATAATATATATATATATATCCGTAAATTATAAAATCCAGTCTGTTTAATTTGTGTCAGAAATTCTTTTGTTTTTTACTTCATAAGCGATTCTGTTAATGCTATTATTATTATTATTATTATTTTATTTATTATTATTATTATTTTATTATTATTATTATTATTTATTATGAAAGTATTAAAACTGTTTTAATTTTATAATGGCTGGTTTATAATAAAAATAAAAAATATTTCATAAATGAATACTATCCGCTATCCGCAAAAAAATTCAAGTGGATGCGGATGCGGATATCCGCTACACCTCTAGTCTTTACGGTACTTTACCGTATAGCATTTGGAGATTAGATTTCATTGGAAAAGTGGCATATTTTTTTTATTCTCAAAAGCAAGCGAAAAAAAAAATTGTTGAAGCAAAAAAAATGTTTTACTGTAACCTGTAAGCACTAATCTGAGTCAGAGTCACGAAATTTTGAATTTGACTGCTGGTGTCGGAGTCGGAGTTGACTGCTGGAGTCGGAGTCGAAATTTTTGTGTTGAAGTGGAGTCGGAGTCGGGAGTCGAGTGTTTTCAAGGGGAGTCTGGAGTCGGAGTCAGAAAAATTTTGTTTTAAGTGGAGTCGGAGTCGAAAATCCAAATTTGAATTAAGGAGTTCGGAGTCGGAAGTCGGAGTCGAAAATATTTATGTTTACGACTCCGCAGCCCCTGTTTCATCATGATCTCACCTGACATCTCAACCTCTATCCACTCATATTGTCGATGACTTGACGCATCATTCTTCAACTTCATCAATTCTGCCTCCCTCTTTTACTTCTAGAATTGCCTCTCTTCTTAATCTTTCCTATTCTATTCTCGCTGATCTGGATAGAATTTCAGCGTTGGGTTCGTCTCCAGCTTGTGAAATTTAATTCTTTTAAAAACCCAACTTCCACATCTCTCTCTCTAAGACACTTAACTTTTTATCTCTTTCCTTTCGACGGTTTCTCTCGTCTCTTCCTAGTGACAATATAAACATCCTTGCCTTAACATAACCAAAAAAATGTTTTTGAAAACCTCAAATCACAGTGGTTGCTAGGCGGCCTCAAAGAAACTGGGAGTTCTGTTTAGAGTGAGAGACTTTTTTCCTCTTCTCAGTTGTTACTCCACCTATACAAGGGTCTCAACCGCCCTTGTATGGAAGTACTGCTCTCATATCTGGGGGCGGGGCTCTGGTTTCATCCGGCTTTTGGGATAGGGTCGAGTCAAAGGCCAAAATACTTATAAACTGTTCCTTACCTTTTCTAGTTCACTTGACCTTTATATTTGCAGCGCGATGTTTGGTGCTTTATCCCTTTTTCTATAGGTACTGTAGAAGGCAATGTGCCGAGAACCTATCCACTCGCGGTTACCACCACCTTTACGGACGCCTCGTAGCAGAAAGGGGTGCTTGTGTCGGCACATGAGTTGTGTGTTGATGTTATTAACTCCAGACTGGTTCGCAAGCGTGCTTCTTTTCTTTTCCTTTGCCACCTCTGTTCTTGGAATTCTCTGTCCAATCATCTGTGTTTCCTACTCAATGTAATTTCCCTCACTTTAAAGCCTTTGTCAGTTTGCGTCTGTGCTCATCTGCGTTAATTTGCGTTAGATGGATTTTTAGGCATTCAACACCCACTCCTTGAATAGGTTCTGCCCGTGCCGTGACAACTGTAAAAAAAATAAATAAAATAAAAGGTTCTAATAAGGAAGTCCTTAGCTAGCTTGAAAACCCCACAAGAATGCACTCGACGGTGAACCCTGGTCATAGAGGGCATTAAAATAGGCTATACGAGGAGCTTCTCGCCTTGACAAAAAAAAAAAAAAAAAAAGAAAAAAAAAAAAAGAAGACAGAGGAAGTGGAAGCCCGCCTTAATCTGGCAAAACCCTTGCAACAGCACTGATTAGTGACGATGGTGGCTCTTTCAGCAAATAAACCTACTGAAGAAGAGGATTTTGGATATGTTTAGGACTTGTGATAAAGTTCATGGCCGGAAATTGCATTGACATTCTCATTACTTCAAACAGGAATCCACACCAGGGAACCTCTCGTAAAAACTTAAGAGACAGTCATCAAGGAGCAAAAGATAATTCAAATATGCAGTCTGTGAAAGAGGAGACGAGGCTCTACAAAAACATGAGATGCTGCCTACAGAAAGAGAATCCTTTCATGCGGTGGCATGAAAATGGGCCCAAGCGTTTTCATTATTATCAGTGCTTGCAGGCAAAAATAATTATCAGCACAGCTCCTTCATCAGTCGAGAGAGAGGGTATTTATAGTGTAGGTGAGAATGTAAACACCCCCAAAAGGAACAGGCTCTCGCCAGAATACTAGTGAAAGCTTTAATGTTTTTGCATCACAATTTGTGAATTTTTGAATTTGAGTATTGAATGATTATCTTATCTTAAAGAAGTATTTTATTATGTCATGTATTTTTTGGTAATAGCTTTTTTTATTTTAACTTTTCGGCTGATTAATTGAGTCTCTTCTTTCATTTATTTTTATTCTTTTATATTGTAGCTAGTTAAAGAATCTTCTTGTTAAATTGTAATCATGTTAAAAACATAAAAGCTAGTAGCTAACTTTGTTAATACTACTTAAAAGGGAAATGAATATTTTTTAAATAAACACAAACATAAAAAAGTTAATAATATTATATTGCAATTATTATTCCTTAAAGGTACTAATTTTAATTTATAAAATAAATATACTTGGGAAACCAAATATGAAATTTAAATGACTAAGTATTGTTTGTACAAGGGATGCAATTTTGAGTTGCCTAGCAGTGCACAAATGTTCTATCTTATTTTACTGTGTATTTATTATATTAATTAAAGTATCGGTATCGGTATCGGTATCGGCACCTAAAAAAATTAGAGTATCGGTATCAGTACATCTCTATTTTTCTTGTCATCGGTACATCCCTTAATATATATATATATATTATATATATATATTTATATATATATATATTATATATAATAATATATATTATATATATATATATATTATATATACCATAATATATATAGTATCAATCACATTTCTTATGTGCTAGAAGTGACATCACACGTCGCTCCGCATGTATAATTTTCTACACTTCGAGCAGGGCATCATACTACATGTCAAAGAATATACCGGAGGTAGGTGTCTAACCCTGTTTTAGGTATAGGGAGTTGATTGCCATGGTTTATAACGGCAATTGTGGCACACCTACCATGGTTTAGTACCCAGCCCCTTTCTAATGCTTCTAGCATGGTATATCGTTTGTCACAGAACTAGACCCAAGATAGGTTGATTTAGTATATAATTGACTGCGAATCGATTTCCCATGGTTTATGAGGAATCTAATCACTCTTACCATGTTTAGTATTAGATAGTACCCCTACACCCGTTTCTTGAATGCACCGTATCAACTTTTTTATTTCTGAGCTACAAGCCCAGCTGGTGTTGGCTAGGTATGTTTTGGAGGTATGCAGATTGATTCCAGGCTAATGCCGATGGTCGTTTCAACCTTTGAGGTTTTAGAATGCATCAACACCGCGTTTTACCTGGCCGGCTTACCCTTCGTCATATTCAAGGAGGGGGTGTAGGGGGGTTTAAACCTATTCAATGAGGGAGTATAAGATGCAAATCTATTCAGGAGTTTAGGGAGGGAGGGGGCTATTCAGCACAGCAAATTTCCTGATCCAACACACTATCTCAAAGTGAGAGTGAAAAGCAGAACACAATTTAAATGTAAATAAAAATTATTTTTATTTTAATTTCATATTAAATTATACTTTTTTTACTATTTTTAATAATAATTTTCATTTTATATGCTTAAAAATTATTTAACTGACATATGATGACTTATTGTTCTATAGGAAAGGTTTTTAGAAGTGATTTTTTTTTTGGATCTAAATAATTATAAAAGTATTAAAACAAAACAAATAATTTTTCATGGGATATATAGCCTAGCGCCTAGCCGTTATAAGAAATTATTATAAAAGTCTGATATTTAAAGTAGATTAATAGTTATAGGCAAAAAAAAAACAACTTAATATGTTACATAAAAAAAACCCATTCTGTATCTCGGTAAATATGATGTCTAGAGCAAAAAAATTTGGTGCACCTATTAACCGCATCTAGTATGAGCAGAAAATATTGTTATAATGGTTCGAAGTCCATTTTTATCATTTTGGGAAATTTTTATCATTTTTGAAAAATTTCAAAACGACTTTTTGAGACTTTTCAAGCATTCACTGCATTAAGAAATTTATCAAATCTAGCATGATATTGTGATTCATTCCTGTGTGTCCCATCCTATCTCTTTCCACACCAAATTATCATTGAAATTTTTTATGGGCAGCCCCCTCCTCCCCCGACACCGGAGGTTGAATCAAAAACCCACTTGCAAAAAAAAAAAAAAACAACTTCCAAATTAATTGAAAATGTGCATGTATATGCACTATAACTTCCTATTCAACTATGCTGTATGGTTGTTTTTTAGATTCTGTCAGGGTGGGGTCCGAAAACCCCCCCCAAAAAAATGTTGGCACTTTAAAAAAAAAACCACTGTAGGTAAAAAAAAAAACAAAACTATTTTTATTAATATATATATATATATATATATATATATATATATATATATATATATATATATATATATATATATATATATATATTATATATTTTTTATATTATATATATAGTAATATATCTGTATCAGTATCGGGTGGCGCAGTGGTTGGTGGTGCGTTTGCACGCTTAAGGTCGTGTGAGTTCGATTCCTCGTCAAACGGGATTTGTACTTTCGACTAGTCACCAGGACGGACACGAAAAATTGCCGTTTGTAGGAGATTTTCTGTAATTCATTACAGTTTACGGCATGGTGTATTAATACACTAATCTCAAATACCCTCACCTCACTCATCCATAGCCAACACATACAACGGTACAACCTATAATACAATACAGACACCTACATTCCTATTCGCCTCACGCACAGTAGGTCTGTGAGTCCAGAGCCTAGCCATGCCCACTGATGGCTGGAATATCTTGACTTGGTTCAGACTGAGGCTGGGGTTACTATCACCCTGATAACTGTGCACCTTTTCACTTTGTATGGGCCCACTGGTCGGGAAAAACATAAAATAGTAACCTTCCCCCGATTGTCAAAGTAAAAAATTAAATAAAAAATAAAAAATAAAAATAAAAATATATATATAGCTATATATATATATATTTTTTTTTTTTACAGTTGTCACCACCACTCACGGGCAGAGCCCTTATTCAAGGAGGGGGTGCACACCAAAGTTTCATCCTCTAGCGCAAATTTACGCAGATGAGCACAGACACGGCTTTAAAGTGAGGAGATTAATTCAGCAGGAAACAAAAGAAGAATGGAGAGAATTCCACAGAACAGAAATGTGGAAGGAAAGAAGGAAGCACCGCAGCGAACTTAGGCTGGAGTACCAAAGATCACACAAAAACTGCGTGCGCAGACACGAGGGCGTCGTAAATGTGGTGGTACGCGAGTGGAAAGTCCCCCGAACACCTGCCGCTGTGGTACTGTGGCGAATCCGACACAGCAACCTTTGCAGCTGCCGGCGGGATAGCGAGGCGGAGGTTTCTAATCCCCGTTAATTCGTTGGTTGACAGCTCCAACGTGTTACTCCAGCCACCCGCTACAGCTAAACACTGGGGTTCGATTGATATAGTATCGGATTATTGTTCGCTGGCCGCGGTGACTATGCTCCCGTTTGACACCAACCTTGACAAGGATTTCAACCCATTCCCGCCCTCTCCCATTTTTCCCGACTTTGACCCCTACGCGAGTGAAGCACCTCGGTGGATTTTTCCTACCGCCAGATTCCTCTAAAACAGACGTGGGTTTAGCCCGTTCCCTTACGGGAGTGAAGCACCTACTTGGAATTTCCCTTCACCGTCCGTTCCGCGACTCCGATGAGTCGGCGTGGTCCGCTCTCGGCACCACTTCGCTCGACCCGCGCGTGATCCCTTGCAGAGGTCTCGTCGAGGAGATATTTCCTGTGGATCCTAAACTGTCCGGACCGGGTGGCGCACTGACTCATGAATTCACCCGGCCGGTGTAACCTGTCTCCCTGGCAAGGGGCAGATCTCTCGGGGGATGTCCCGCGGATCTAAAACGCCTGAACCGGGGCCACTGACTCAGTGAATTCACCCGGCCAGCTGTACCTGTATCCCTGGTGAGGGCAACTCATTTTAATGGTTTTCACGGCGGTGGACGCCGGATAGTTTACGTAACACAGTAAGTCACTAAACAGAGAATGTTCCCTTAGTGACTACAATCCGCACGTGCTTAACAACCAGACTCAACGCTAGTGGGGACAATAACGAAACAAATACAATTTAAGACTATAATTCCAATTCCCTAACAGATGTCAACTGTATATATATATACAATTTGCGGAGAATCATACGCTAAAAGAGCAATAACGAATAATATAACAAGGAAGAAGGGAGTGCCAGTGATACCCCTGCAATGCCCAACCAAAGCGTCCCCTATGGTGCACGACCCACTGCTGCTCCGACTCCGGCTCCAGATCCCCCTAAAATTTCGCCTCCGCCTCCGACTCCAGATCCCCAAAAATTTCGCCTCCGGCTCCGGCTCCACCCAAAACCTGCGGTCTCTGCGGGCGCTCCGCAGCTCCTGTCCTGGGAGGGCAAAACACAAAATGAAACTATTCAAAAGAAATTTAAGTATTTCTTTTCACAGCTATAGCATAACCAACTAAGGTAAATGTTTAGTATTAGTGACTTGGGTTCACGTAATAGTATATTAAAATTATAAACATTTCATTTACAATAAAATGGTTTTAATAACATTATATTATAACATATGTTCAAACGCATTAGTTTATTTAAAATGTTAATATTTTCATGATAGTAGAAAGATATTAATCGAGATAGAGCGTGCTGCTGTAAGAAGAGATCATAACAATTCGGCTCGTGATTTCCATTCGTGTGATGTGAAGAATCATTTCATAGGATAACGCGCAAGATGACTTGAGTAGATGCTGCGTTTTCAGTATCATCGATGCATGATATTTTGCGTTGAGTGTATTTTTTATATATTTGTATTTTGTTATATTTTTATGTTTTTTGTTTAAAAAAATGCTTTTAGTTTCGTTCGTTTTCGTCAACCTTAGCGCAAAATCTAAAAAAAATGCTCATCAAACGTAAGGAATTTCTTTTAATTCTGTAAGGTTGCTATATTTATACAAAATTTGTGATTCTCATATTACACAGAATTAGGGACATTTTTTTACGTTTGGTGGACCCATTTTTTTTTTACCGATTTTGCCCTGAGGAGGGTGTTGTGGGCTAATTTGTGGGTGTGGGTGAGTGCGTAACTTCATCCGTGGGTTGGCTAAGCGTAGAAAAGCTGTATGACTGTCTAAACTTAGTGGCGCTGAGTGGTCGGTAGCGACTGAAAAATACTCGCCACAAATTGAAGCACAGCTGAATGAGAGAGTGAGCTGTTCTTAGTTTAAGTTATCTTTACTTCAAATAGTCCAGTTTATTCGTGGATATTTCCACGTTCTAGTGGCTTATGTAGGTGTTACCAGTAGAAACGATCTACTTTGAAACCTATATAGTGATATATTATTATGAGGAGGATGGGTGTCTGAGTATATATCTCATATATATATATATAGATTGGTATACGTATAGTGTTATTCTATACTTATCCTATAATAGTTATCATATATAAATATTATAAATTGAGACGGTGATTTTCTCGTAATAAAGTACCATAAAAATAACATAGTAACTCTATCGATAACGATATATTCAAACTATATATAAGGTCAATACCGTGTAATTTTATTCAAGTACGATATAATATAGATAATTATATATATTAATATATTATATATATATATAAAGTATATAATAATAATTATGTATAGTATATATATAATGAATTATCGTTAAGCGTATTATTATTATTATAGTTGACGTTTATTCTGTACAGTTTATAAGTCGAAGGTATAATTTTAAAAATGTTGAAAAAAAAATATTCAATCTTTTCAGAGGAAATATAATCGTAATCATTATTATTGTATATACCGTGGATATACCCTATATATATAGATTATATATATATATATCTGAATATATTTGATATTATATATATGATGCACAACTTACAAGAAATGATTAAAAAGTTGTCAGTAGTGAGTATGTGAGTGTGGAATTACTACGTTATATAAATAATATAATGTGAGTGAAGAAGTACGGTCGTATATATTAACTGATATGTAGAAAGGTAGACGTGTTATATGATTAGCGCGTGGTGATATACGAGCTATTATAGTGTGGTATAATATATAATATAAGAGTTATATATAATATATATTATATATAGGTATGTACCGGTAGTTATATAGGAGGGAAGTCGTAATTATATATATATTATAATAGTACTATAATAGTAACAGGAAGATGAGTAATTTAATAATTTAATATGATAAATATACATATATATATACTAGTATATATATATATATATTAAGTAATGTCTATGTGAGTTTATTGTGTTGATATTTGGTGTATATAATAGATGTTGTAGGTATAGTTAATATAATTATTATAAAATATTGGGTAGTATAATATATATGTATATATATTGTTTTTATCATGTTTCTACTGGTAACAACCTACATAAGAATAATGAAACACTAGAATAAAATGGATATTTTACTAAATAACCCTAAAATACACATGCGTGTTTACACATCGAGATTCACGCTGTTCTATATTTGTAAAGACATAATATACAATGTACTGAATGCATTTTTAATAACACCGACAAAGCACAATGTGCCAGAATCATATTTACTGGCCAAAGTAAGCCAAAACAAAATTACACTAAAATATAATTTACTAACTAGGAACTAATACAATATTATTCAAACACTCTCTACCATGTTATATTCTGTCATGACAGAATTGTACAAGATCCATGATCCGAGTATTTTTCCGCGTTCTAGCATATTAACCTTGGTTGATGTAGAGGCTTTGTGAGAGTCCATCTGCAAGTTGATTCTCACTGCTAATCGTGGTTGTGGAAAACCTTCTATTTCATTCATTTTTGAAACTCTTTTTCTGCTAATGAAGAGGAATCGGGCCGT